>BQNB010047844.1:12833-42886 GCA_026074375.1 Tanacetum coccineum | reverse complement strand
TATTTGGCATTTTAAGTCCGTTTTTGGTTATTTCAGCTTGTTTTTAAAGGTAAAAGGTATGTGTAATTAAGCACATACCAAACACGTGGTACACATACATCGATTACTAGATTGTAAAGGTCACTATACTTGATGTAAATAAGAAAACTACAAAAGCTGACTGAGTAGAATTTCCGACTTCGAACCACGATCAGGCAAGGAAAAAGTCTTACCCGATTTTTGCACTAAACATAAAAGATCTAGCTACTAGAGTTGTTAATTCACAAAAAAAAATTGTGGTCCAACTCCTTACTGTTTTTCGGGAAATTAGTTTTCAGTGAGCAAAGGTCAAGTAATCAGCACTTAAAACAAACAATCACTTTTGCAAATTCAAGGCGTATCAAGGTTTTAAGCATCAAATATGCATACCATATTATCAAGAATGCATACTAGACATATTAAACTTAATGAACCATGGTTTACATGCACGTAAACACATGGTTAACAATTTATAATAATAATAAGCAATAATAAGTCAATAAACGCGAATTATAAGCCAAGCAACATAATAAGCGTGTCGGATCATGTAAAAACCTTAACCATATTTATTTTTACAGATTTTAGGTGACTCTTAGGAGTCTTTATTTCACTAAATAAAATCCTAAATAGATCACACATAAAAGGCAAGAAAAATATCACAAAATATGCGTTTTAAGCGTTTTTACCTTTTTCTGTAATTATAAAGCTATATGATCGGCTTGTGATGCCACTGTTGGAATTAGTTCTCTAATAACCTATTATTACACACAATAATATTCGAGCTACACAACGAAATAGGAACACATATAGCCAATCTAATTAACATAAAACCATAAACGAAAAACGTACCTTATAGCAATTAAGCTATGGAAGAATTGGAGCTTCTTTAAAATACGCACGTGTATTAAACCCGTGCTAAACCAAAACCCTCTAGTTACTAAAGAAAGTAACCTCTACGTGTATCCACACTACACGTTAACCAATATCACCCGGATGCTAGTGCCTCTAGCGATAACCGAATACTAGAATAAACAAACTTCAGAATCCTTTGCAAGGGGGCTCCTTTGATTGACTAGGAAGAGAGAAAATAAGAGAAGGGATGGATAAATGAGGCTTAGGGACCCTCTATTTATATTGCTAGAATTAGGGTATCTAAGTATGGTAACTTAGGCCTAATCTAGCAAAAGCCACCACACAAGCCCAACACCCATTTGGGTTGACCTTTTGACTTTGTATAATTACTATGTACATTACATAATAATTAAAGGACTTAAAGTTAATTATTCGTAAATGAACTAATTAACGACCGTTAAGTATTCTATCGTTAGAGTATTAATAAATATAATAAATATACACTTATATTATTATACATATTAATATAATGATATTTATGTGTATACGTGTGTGACCTCCGTAAGCTCATGTATTCCTAGCCATATAAATATCCATATGACATGAGCACATCCCAACACGTTGAACTATAAACTTGGTATGTATGTTGTTTGATGCTTGGAAACGCCACTACTTTTAGCTTACTATATCCCCCTCAACAGGATGACACATTAATATTTATGAATAGCGCTATTAGAATTGAGCCACTCCTTACTCCCTTCATAAACGGGGTGCATAGTACTAGAACTTAAGACTTGTGTTACGAAATTTGTCGAACTTGTCATTCGGTAGTGTAGGCTTTGCTACACGGGTTGTACGAGACTTTGGAACTTAAACTTTAGATTTGATATGCATGAATTTGTTTAAGTAGTGCCTCACATAAACACTATAGCATACATATATTTGGTTTGTGTTACGTTACTTTAGGCAACGACAACTGTCTTTGGAGATTTGATTTATTGTGTTACGTAACTTTAGGTAACGTGAACAGTCTTTGGAAGCTTGAATCACTTTAGATTCTTGACTTGCTTTGGTAACTTGAAACTGTTTTTGGTACTACTTTGGACATTGTCTTTTGAAACTATTTTGTGTACATATTCCTGTGAGCTCACCAACTATTTTCAATAGTTGACCGTTTTTATCATGCTTTTCAGGTGATCAAGTTAAATTGGAAACTTAGTGATTTGCATATCATTGGATGTTTGTATAAATGCCATTGTCTTGGAAAATGATTATCTCTTTTGGAAAACTCGTGTTCGGAAACAATTTATGTATCATGTTGTACTTCTAAACTTATGTTTGGATTATTGTAATTCAGATAATATTTATTTTTATCTAAATTATGTATGGTGTTTTACCTATCATCTTTTGTGAAGTTTATTAATGTGCTGCACCTCGTATTTCCGCTTTAGGGTGCGATAGAGGGCTCATGTATCTCACAGCTAGTAGACCCGACAGTGCATTTGCCACCTTTGTATGTGTACGTTATCAAGCATGACCTATGGTCAAACACCTAAAAGAGATCAAGCTGGTCTTTCGATACCTAAAACAAACTTATAACATAGGTATGTGGTATCCGAAGGATTCTAGCTGTGAACCAATTGCATATTCAGTTACAGACCATGCAGGGTGCCATGATGACTGCAAAAGCACATTAGGAGGCATAAAGATTTTGGGCAAAAAATTGGTGAGATGGAGTTCCAAGAAGCAAGATTGTACAACGATGTCAACCGTGGAAGCTGAATATGTATCTTTATCCGCTTGCTGTGCTCAAGTCATCTAGATGAGAACACAACTTTTGGACTACGGATACAGATTCAACAAAAGTATGATGTATTGCGATTCAAAGAGCACTATCGCTATCTTATGCAATCCGGTTCAACACTCGCGTACAAAGCATATCAACATTCATTACCATTTCATCAAGGAACACGTTGAGCGAGGTACGGTTGAATTGTACTTTTACGGGACGGAATACCAATTAGCTGATCTATTTACCAAAGCTCTTCCTAAGGAAAGATTTGAGTACTTAGTTCATCGAATTGGTATACGATGTATGACTCCAACAGAGTTGGACCGTCTGACAAAACTATCTTCTTGAAAAGATCATACATCAAAATCATGTAAATATATTTTCAAAAACAAAATAAAAAATTTAAAATTTCAAAATTTCAAAACAAAAAAAGATTTCCTTGATATTTTTAAAAAATATAAAACCAAATAGAAAATAAGAAATGCAAAAACACAAGAACATATCTAAGCAATCACATGCCTTCTCATTTCTATCAGCTTCATGATTCGTATTTTTTCAAAATCCTTTAAATGCATAAAATGGGATCATGATATGAGGGGGAGTTATTCATATAATAAATGATTTATCACTGTTAAAACATGTGTTTGTAAATATTCCATTCACGTCACCAAAAAAGTGTTTTACATCTTTATTCTTTAAAAATCATAAAGACTTTAACAAGAAATGAAAAACAATGATCTCTCGAATAAGGTTTTGCTAAATTAAGTGATTTTTTCTTAATGGGTATTTATTCGAGGGGGAGTTATAATTTTTTTATGATTAACCGGCCTTTAAAAATGACAAAAATCCATTTTTGGGACTATGCATGTGTAGGGATCACATTCCAAGAGGGAGTTTGTGAAAATCTTGGCTTAAACAAGTTCAATAAAACTAGACGGACTGTATGAGAAAATAGAAACTAGGAAACTCGGTTTAAAAACTACAGGGACTAAAAATGCATAAAAAGAAAGTCTCAATTACGGTCAACCCTTGGTCAACCCTTAGTCAAACCGAAATTAAGGAAGTATAAAAGGGGTTTCATTTTCATTTTTCTTTTATCATTTTCTTATCACACACATCCATTTTCGGTTAAGAGATAAACACCATTGTTCAATTGAATCAAATCACGGTGTCTATAACATCTACAAGTTAAATTTTAACCGAAATGTAAGCCTATAATCTTTTGTGTATCATGATAATCCATTATGTGATGATTGTGTCAACCGAATTTAACTTCGATTGAATTAGGGTTAACCGAATTTGGGGGTTTCTAAAATTAAGTGTTTCTAAATAATCATAGATGAATATAATCATGCATACATGTGTTTAATTGTGTTTAGATTCGTTCGTTTGCATGATTTAATCATTTTCGGTTAACTAGTCATTTTCGGTTGAACATCAAATTTTATTTGAGATGGTTTGGGCTTATAAATAGATGTTACATGCTTGTAGGAAGCTTATTGAGTAAATGATTGTGACTTATTTGTGGTTAATAGATCATTTTCAGTTAAAATGTGATGAACACCATTTTCGGTTGAGTTTATAGATCATTTCGGATGAAGTGTTATGTCATTTTTGATTGAATAAACGCATAAATAGAAGAGGACTAACTTAGAATTTGAATAACATGGATTCTAGTCAATTTTGATTGTGGAAAAATTAAAAAAGTCAAATTTCGGTTATACTTGGTTAAATCCGGTTAATGAATACCGAAAATGATAATGGACCACATTTGGGCTTAACTGAAAATGAAATGGGCTAAGTTTTGGACTTGTAATGTATTAGACTCACTTGGAATTACATGCTTTAATTGTGTTTGTGGAATGATAAGTATAGTTAAAACTTCATCTTTCTACAAGGAATACCGTTTTCTCTCGGGAATTTGTTAGGGATCTAAGTTGTATCCGGTTCCCACCGTTTTTCTATTTATAGAAATCATTAGCAACTTGGTGACCATCTAGTTTCCATATAAGAATTCGTTAAACTTTAGCTATATTTTTCATTAAATATGCTTATGAATGAATCATGATGATATGAATTGATATTGTTTGACAATGAATAAACCCTATTTAGGTATTGTATTATTACTATGCTTTTATAGTGTTACATGGAACATACTAGAAATCATAAAACCCTAATGGACCCAACCCACAAACCGGGCTTGGGCTTAATCCATCTAATACCCCCCGCAGTCCGAGTGGCAAAATCACGAAAGCTCGGACTGGAGTAGTAAACTAGAAAACAAAAACAAAACCTAATAAAAACATTAACGTAATAAAAAAGAACCAGATCGTGACCGAAGCACGAACAACAATAAAGAAAATCGTAACCTTGCACGATACTAAACTGCGTGACCTTGCACGACACTTAAACCTTGTGACCTTGCACGACTGTGACCTTGCACGACCGTGACCTTACACGACCGTGACCTTGCACGACCGTGACCTTACACGACCGTGACCTTGCACGACCCTGACCTTGCACGTTTAAAACCAAAATAAATAATAAAAAAACAAATAATAAAACTACTAATTTTTTTTATTTATCTCTAGCAGAAATGATAACCACTATCTCCATAGCGATTGCCAAATTCATGGATCCAAAAAGATCTTGTTTAATAGATAATTCATATCAAGTAACCCATGTTCCTCCATAAAAAGAGGAAGAGGACGTAGCACATAAATGGATCAGAAACAAAGCGACATATGCAAACAAACAAACCCATCTCTGATCAAGTAACTGTTCAGATCAGTTTCTAGAGATTTTTTTGTTTAGGTAAAGGTAACAGCTAGGGTTTGATGGGGTGGTTAAGTGGAGGCGCCCCAACATAGCCGCTTAGGTCTGAGGATCAGACCCGCTCTGATACCATGTTGGGCAATGAATAAACCCTGTTCAGGTATTGTATTATTGATATGCTTTTATAGTGTTACATGGAACATACTATAAATCATAAAACCCTAATGGACCCAACCCACAAACCGGACTTGGGCCTAATCCATTTAATGGATATGTGTGCAAAAACAAGAACAAAGCTCGAATGTCTATGAACGAATCAATATCTCATGTGTCTTAATAAACAAAATCACACAAGTTTCAAAAGGATTTCAAAAGTTTTCAAATGAAAACCCAACTTAACTCGCTTGAGTATAGAAAGTTTTATCTCACCTGGAACCAGCCTCGTGTTGTATAGATTCAGTTTAACTCGTCTGCACTTGAACCTTTGTAACTTGCCCGAGTTCAACTTAAGTTTAACTAGCTTTGTCCTTGTAGAAGTTAACTCGCCTAGAAAAACTACTTGAGAACACGACTAAAAACCCTTAAAAATACCAACTTTAAGACGTCAAGTTCAAACCTTTTCGATGAAATCTTGTACACTTTATTGTAACATAAAAATAAGAAGTTGATGGTTATTAAGCGTTAAAGGATAAATTTTGATGCGTTTTTACTTGTAGTATCAAACCATGACATATAAGAACAAAGAACAACCAAAACGATCAAATTTTAACTCTTAGTTCGAATCTTTGTAATTGTTAGGAATGAAAAAGTGACAATCTTATTGAGATCGAGTCTTGTAATAATTAGAGAAATAATATTATGTAATAGGTTAGGTAAAAGGTTCGTGACTAAAATAAAGTCACGAGACCCGGCTAAATAGCCAAGACAAGAGCTACAAGCTCATCCTTGTATTTGGGTATAAATACCCCATCCCTACCTCATTTGTGAGGGGTATGTTCTAATTCAATCTCATTTTCCCTCCCTCACTTTCTCTCTCTACTTCTCATATCCTCCTCCCTCTTTCTCTCTCTAATTTCTATAACCTTCATCCTTCTCTCTAATTTCTATAAGCATACATACAACACCTAAACACACACTTTATGGCTTATTGATCCTAAAATCGAGACCTAACAAGTAGTATCAAGAGCTAGGGAGTGATTTAGTTGTGTTTTTGTGTCGAAATCATATAGTGTTTGATTCGTGTGTTTGTTTTAGTTCTAAAAAGATATAGATCGAAATTGCTATAAAGTCATAATCGAATTTGTGTTTGTGTACTTCTACGAAAAAAGTGAGCGTTTCGAATTTGCAAAATAATCAGTACATCAAAATTAATAAGCAGTACTATTGTATTTGATGTAATTCAAGCTTTATCAAAAATCAAGTACTTATATCGAAATTAGAAGAGTCTAACACAAATTAGTGCTAGCACAGTTGGTAAATTGCTTGGTGTTAAAGTTGTGATTTAGAAGGTCCTTAGTTCGATTCTTTCCAGGGATTATTTTCGGTGTCATTTTTTACTGTCGAAATTGTTAAGTAAGCTTCATCGAAAATTTAGTCTTATATCGAAATTGGAAAAATCTAACATATGATTGTACCAGCTCAGTTGGTATGTTGAGGTGTCTTTAGTTTTGATATCCATGGTCCAGTGTATGATTCCTACTCTGTCGAATTTGAAATTTTTTGTGTTATCGAAATTGATATATATTGAAATTGAGAAATGATAACACAAAACTTATCTAGCTCAGTTGGTATTGCGCTGGTCAGTTATTAGTGAGGGAAAGGTTGCATGTTCAATTCTATCTATGTGCATAATTTTTGAATAATTTTTTGTATCGAATTTGATAAGGATCGTACGTCCAAATTGGATTTAATATCGAAATTGTTAGAACTTAACACAAGGTGCTTCCTAGCTCAGTTGGTTGAAGTTATAGTGAGTAATGTTTCGGGAGGTCCTGAGTTCGAATCCCTTCATGTGCAATTTTTGTGATTTACATTTTTAGTTCCGAAATTATAAACCAGCTCCCTCTGAAATTGCTTAAGATTCTGAATTGGAGACAAAATAACCAAGACTGAGTCGAGCTCAGTTGGTTAAGATGCGTGGGGACTAGTCTTGTAAGAGGTCCTAAGTTCGAATCTTATAAGTGGTGATTTTTTTGTTTTTTTCCATTCCGAAATTTATACTTCTCGTTCTTCCAAAATTGATATAAATATCGATTTTGGGATAAGAAAAACACAAGTTTTGCTTAGCTTAGTTGGTTAACATGCGTAGTGTATATCCAGTGTTCGAATCTCACAAATGTCAATTTTTTTAAAAATCGAATTTGGTGTGGTAGGAGTTTTATCATTTTCGGTATTCATTTCATTTGTATTCGTTTTATTATCGAGTTGTAATAGATTAGTTCTTCATTTTTGGTTTTTGAAGTTACTATAGGATTACTATTTTCAATAAATAGTGTTCACACTTTCGGTTTTATAGAATTTGGGTAGTAGTTTTACTTTTCGGTGAAGTTCTAAAAACGCTCAAGAATTGATTGTGTTCACATTTTCGGTTTTATCGATCTTGTGATTCATTTTCGATTCAAAATTAGGTAAAACTTACATTTTCGGTTGTATCGAATTTGTGGTGCTCTTCGGAAGTATTCTTCAAACGCATCGATTTTATCAAAATTGATCACTTTACGGTTTTATCATATTGTTGATTCATTTTCGTTGGATACTTTCTAGAAAAAGTACAATCTTTGATAATTACGAGTATGATTTGTTACTTTTTAGTGTTTACCAAAAATTAAACTCACATAGAAAAGTTGTGCGTACAAGATACATTTTTAGTCTTCCTTAAAAAGTTTATAATTAATTGAAATTGATCAATTACAGTTTTATTGTAATCTTGATTCATTTTTTATTGATACTTTTGTGAAAATTATGATATTTGTGAAAGATTTGGTTCATGAAAGATTGATAATTTGGTTTGAATTTTTGGGTTTGTGTTGAAAATTAATTAGGTTCGTTGTGATAAATCAGAAAAATAGAGTCAAACGATATGAAATCTTCATGTTTAAAAAATGACGTGAAAGAATTGCGACAACTGCAAGATCAATAGAGTTTAATGAAAAAAGAATACGAAAGTGCTCTAAAATCAATTAAGTCATTTTTTTAGGATTTACATATCAGCATTGTAGAATCATTCCATTACGAATCATTTGAGTTTCTTTTTGGACAACAGTTTCATTAACAGGGTATCCATATATAGGTTTCGAAACACAGTTCTTTCAACGCATAGATAAACTTACGAAATTTCATGAGTGTGAGTCAAAGAAATATTTTCAAGAGGCCAAGATAATGTTTTATCGATTCTTACATTCAAACAATTCGACTTCGTTGGATTATGAAAAACACTCGCAAGTGTTTGTCCAATGCATTCGCGGAGGATGGAGTATTAACGGCATCAAACAAACATTTATCTGGTATATAAATAAAATAGAAATGTCAAAGAGAAAAGGAACGAAGTGAAACGGATGAATGAAATAGAGTTGCAGGAACAAGAAAGCATTACGAATACTTCTCGAAGAAGAATTACGAATAAAAGAACGAAATGTCAAAGAGAAAAGGAACGAAGTGAAACGGATGAATGAAATAGAGTTGCAGGAACAAGAAAGCATGATGAATGCAGGAACAAGATTAAATGATAATTTGGATTTCACTTAACAGGAGGGTAAAAGCAGCAGTCCAGGGAAAGATTCGGATGCCGAAAGCGCAAAGATCAGAAAGAATGGTTCAGATTATGATATCACCATTTCCAAATCTTCTCATGACAAAGACAAAACTGCGGTACAATGGTCAAATAATGAATTGTTTCAAAATGATTTTTATCATAATCATGAAGTGGAGAAAAGAAACGAGGATAATAAAGTACTTAAAGAAGCAAATAATTTGTTAACCAAAGAACTTAAAATGTATAAAGAAAGGCTTCAGATTCTTGGAAACAAACCAGTCAACAATACTGTTTTGAAAAAGGATTAAGATGAGTTGCAAACTCAATTTCTTGTTGAAAAGCCAAAAATTGAAGATCTTGAAAATGAAAAACATGACTTAGCAACTCAAATTTCAATTCAAAAAGTAATATTTCAAGTGTAAGTCACGTGCGTGATACTTTGAAAACGAATTTTAAACACCATGAGGACAAATATCTTAATGACATTCTTCAGTTGCAAGCTAAAAATAAAGATCTTGAAAACGTTGTTTGTAAAATGGGCAAATCGACTGAAACACTTTGGTTGCTTACAAATGAACAAAGAGTGTATCGGGATAATATACATAAGTCGGGTTTGGGATATAAAGGTCCTTGTGTTCTTTCACAAGCTAATGCCAAAAATTCTAAGTTGTATAGTGCTTATGAACTTCGTGATGAGAATGTACAACTGCATGTATTTGATTCTTAAGAAACTCTTGAGGATGCTAAAAAGAGTCGATTAAAAATGAAAGAGTTTCAAAAAGATGAAAAAGTTCAAGAGTTAAAGATAAAATCAATTGATTATACAAAACTGAACAACTTTTATGAAACTTTTGAACCACAAGTTGAACTTTCTCTTGAAAAAAAATATTTTTTAGAAAATTTTACATCTTTAGAAACTTCTTCAAATGCAAGTATATCGAAATCACCTCCTACGTCAATGCCAAGTTCAAGTAAGCTGATAACGAATTTGAAAAAAATGAAAAATGAGTTAAAACGTTGTTTGAATTGTTACAAAAATCTTCTAAACGTGAAATCATTTTCTATACAAGTCCAGAAGAAATTCTTTTAACTAACTTTTGTCAACGCGAGGTGAAACCCATTCTTCATAAATTGCATTTGTATTTCAAAATATTTCAAAAACAGTTTCTAGTAGAAGTAAAAGAAATGATGGATGTTTTTGTTTCAATGGAAAGTGATCTTGATGAAACTCTCAAACAACATGAGCTTTTAAAAGATCGACTCTTAGAAGTAACCTTAGCTAAAGATGTTAAGAATATTGTCATAAGCTCTTGTGTGGAAATTGGGAATAAAAATTTACAAGATGAAATTGAACGATTTTCAAAAGAGTCAAAAGATGTTTCAAATGAGAGTAAAACGGCTGATACGTTTTGTAATGATGCATTTGATGTCACACAAGAATTGTCAAAAATAATTGTTGACATGGAAAAAGATTTGTCAAAATTAGAGGCACAAAGCATTGCTTTTGAAATTGCACTTCAACACAAGTCTCAAGAAAATAATTCTTTGAAAAAATTGCAAAAAGAAAATGCGAATTTTTTGGCATCATTACAAATCGAAAATGCACATTTAAAACAGACTTATAAAGATTTGTTTGATTCAGTCTAAAGGTCAAAAGTTGAGACTAATCACGTGATGAAGTCAAAGTTAAGGTTAATTTTGATGAGATTGAAACTAAAAACATTGAGTTGGAACATCTAGTGGCTTCATTGCTTAAAGAGAACGAACACTTGAAGTTGGTTTACAAGAATTTTTTTGATTCAATCAAAAAGCCACGAATTTAATAAGAAAATTTAAAGTCAACATTGTCTGAATTTGCGATTACTCACATTTTGAGGAAAGAAGATTCCTCTTCAAGTTCAATTACTAAGAGTAATATTTCTGAACTTGAATAGGAATTGGGGGAGAATATTTGTGAAAATGCAAAATGTGAGCTTAAAACAAAGATTATCAAACTAGAAAAGGTTTTAACTCAAAAGACAAAAGATTTTGATGATGTCAAACTTGAATTGTCGAATAGAACGACTAAATTCAAGGCGTATTTTGAAAAACTTGAAAATATAAAAATTGTTCTTGAACGACAATTGGCTCGTAAGGTTGATGATTCTAAAGCTGAAAAGGATCAATTTTTGAAAGAAATTAATCATTTAAGGACTCAACTTGAGAATCTGAAAGGGAAGTCTGTGGAAACTAAGTTTGATAAACCTTCAATTTTGGGAAAACCACATTCTTATAAGCTTTTGATAAATTCTCAAATTATAAAATCATGGTTCACTCCCAAAGTTGTTGTGCAAAAGGATTTGTCAAAACCAGTCACCGCACAAGATCATCTTTTGAAATGAATTGCATCTTTGGAATCAAAATTGGCATCACAAGATATTCGTTCTTGTCAAAAGGAATACCATGAGTTGAGAACTTCATACAATGCCTTAAAAGTAAAGTTTGATTCTCTTAATCGAACAAAAAGGAAAAATAATATTTTCAACTCATCAAAACCTAAAGTAAGTGTTTCAGAAAAGGTTCGCACGGGTGAATCTTCAAAATAATTTTCGAAAAGAGTTTCTCAGTTTACAACCTATTCTTTGCAAAAAGATAGGAAGTTTTCTAAGAAATCCCAAAATTTTGAAACATCTACTTCACAAAAAGTTTTCAGACAAGTGCTTCAAATGCAAAGAATCAATCTTTTGAAACATCATACTCTCGTTTTACACCGGTAAAACAAGTGTGGAAACCAAAGCAAAGTCATTCGAAATCTTTCAAATATTCCAAATCAGAAATGCTTTCAATGCAAAATAAGAATGACTCTGCTTCGACCATCAACAATAAAGGAAGATTTTCAAACGTTTCAAAAATGAATTTTTGGAAACAAACCCCAAATGTCAATAACAAATGGAAACCTTCTTCATCAACAAGCTTTAAAACTCCACAAGAAACACTGAGTTTCAATAATAAGTGAAAAATCAAAAAGGATTTTAAATCTTCGTTGATTCCACGAGAGTTGTTTTCAAATGTAACACCGGTTTCAAGCCCTCGTTGGAATTCAACTTCTTTACATCAACTTGAAACAACTTTCAAATGGTTTTCGAAATTTGGTAAACCCGTTAGCACCGTGCTTACATGGGTTCCAAAGGTTTTTGTCTAAATTTGATGTCTAGATGGTTTGTAATCAAATGTCAGATTGCAACCCGTGCCTCAAATAAAAGGAAAATGTACGTTTCAGTGCATTTATCCTTAACAACGAAAAGAGAAATTTTTTCGGTCTTGAGCTATTCAAACAAAACATTCAAAGTTTTGTAGCTCAAGTCAATGGCTTGTTATTAAATATCAGATAATAACTCGGTTTTCAAATAAAAGAAAAGTGTACGTTTTAGTGCGCTTTATCTTCGAAAGAAGAGAAATATTCTTTATCCTGAGCAATTTTTATCAAAATCCTTTCAAAAAATTTGCTCGAGACACACGACTTCTAAGTAAATGTTAGCTTATAACTCGTTTTCAAATAAAGGAAAGTGTACATTTTTTGTACATTTATCCTCACAACGGGAAGCTTACAACTTCTCGGACTTGTGCTAATTCCTTTAGATATTCAAAATCTTTAGCTCAAGTAAATGTTTTTGAAAATGTTGAACATATTTTTCAAGAATTTCTCAAAAAGATTTTTCAAAATCTTTCAAATTGTGTTTTCAACATTCCCTTCCTCGCTAACTCATTTGATCTATTTTTGAGGGGGGATTTTTCAAAACAAGTAGTGTTTGAGCGTTATTTTTCAAGAATTTCTTTTTTCAAAAGATAATTCAAAATCTTTCAAGATAATAAGCTCAACACTCACTCTATCCCTCAATACTTGTGGTGTCTTTCAAAGTGAAGTGTTGTATTATTGAGGGGGAGTATAATGAAAAATGTTTTTTAAACAAAAGAAAAATTTTTAAGTCAAAAATAGTTGTTGCCAGGTATATCGACAAGCGCGTCAACGATCTAAGTTGCATCCGGTCTAGGGTCACTGAAAGCGTTGTTAGCATCATTCGGGTTGCATTCGCTTGAGAGTATTTGATAACCGTTGTTTGTGACTAAGTGACCATCCGTTTTCAATATGAACACACTTGGCACATCTAGTTTTTCAAATTTGTTTAAAACATTCATAAATGTTGCAAATCATAATCATGATATATTTGTTTTCTCCCATGTGCTTTCAAAACTCATATAGCCATTTTAATCCATTGATATTAAAAATATCATATGGTATGCTATTTTTGAGGGGGAGAAAACTGTATTAAAATGTGATCTTCTCCCATGTGCTTTCAAAATCTCATATAGCTATTTTAATCCATTGATATCAAAAATATCATATGGTATGCTATTTTTAAAGGGGAGAAAATGTGATTAAAATTTGATCAAAAAAGATAAAATGCCTTAAGTGTATGGAATAACACAGTGATCTAAAGACTCAAAGTGCAATCAAATATTTCCTCCTTGCGCAAAAGTTTTTCATTTATGATGCATAAGTGTAGGGGGTATTTCTCAAAAGTGAAACTTTCAAAGTGTTAAAAGTTTTGATTTATATCAAACACTTTGATTGATTTTTCAAAAGGTTTTATGGTTTCGATTTTAATACCCAACAACCAACTACCTCACAATGATCAAGGAAGTAATAAGGTGGTAAGGTTAGGTATTATCCCATGATCCAACCAGAACCGGAGGGATCTACCCAAGGACATTCCAAATAGATAGAATAGAAGTCATTAGGTACAATGGAGTTGAATGTGAATGGGAATAATGTCAACTAAGGTATGAGCTATCATCGGAACAATCATAACATGATGATAGTAATGACGTCTTGGTAGACATTGAAGGGGTTGAAGAATTAAAAATAAAAGTTATGTAAAGGGTGAAAAGAAAGAATCCCTCCACATAAACTTAGGCAGAAGCCAGGTCAATACATAATCTATCGAATATCACAAAGATGATATTTGGTATTGAAGTAAGGCGTCATGGACCCAGTGATGCAATGCACAACCATTCCTAGCCACTCAAGATTCTCTCAAAAGAATTCTTGTTTCATTGTCATGGAGATTAAACGCATAATCTATTGACATCTCACACCGAGATTGGTGATATTGAAAAGGTGGCAGTCTGCTCCAGCCTCCGATCACTAAAATCAAAAAGCACTTATTGAGTCTAAAGCCAAATGAGATCAAATCATAAATCTCACATAGGACACAAAAGTACATTTTTATCAAATATCAATGATACAAAAAGTACAAGAGTCGCTTATATGTCTATGTGACATAGCATGTCTGAGTAACATTGCCAGAACATTCAAGAGTGATACTTAAATAAAGTATTCACAATGAATGAATGGAAATCCTACCAGTGCTAACATCAAGCCAACGCTGAACGTAGGTCACTAATTTGAAAATGATTTAATAATGATTCAAATAAGTGTTAACTAGCAACCTAAGTGATCTAGTAGTTATTATGTTCTTTCGGAATTTGTTTTTAAAAACACAAACAACATTTCTTTGATTTAATCAAGTGATTTGTTGAAATACCAAGGTCTCTTACAATGACAAAAGATTGATGGGGGTAGATTGCTAGAATTGAATTTGGCAGTTGACTCTCATGCATAAACCGTACTTATGATGATTCACACATGACTTTACTATCGAATATTAGTACATAAACAGGTTATGATTATTTCGAAGGTCATCAAATATAATCAGGGGAAGAGAAGGAAGTGTTCAATAGATTGCAACAATTAGGGGGAAGAAATGTGTACATCTGAGACTTAATTGACTTTGGTGTATACAACATCCGGGACTTAATTGACTTGGAGGTTATAGTTTCTATCTTCTATGAGTTGTTTGTGTGAAGTATGTGCATACGTGATGCTGATGTATTGCAAGTATAAGTATGGTTTATTTCTCATTTGCATTAAAGTTTTAGATTTACTTTGAATGGTTATCTGTTTGGGGGGATGTAGTTGAACTGCTTGTAGACATACGGTATGAACTAGGGGGAAGTCAACTTAGAAGATACATTTATGTACAACAACATCAACAACATCTCTACCTTTCAGAAGCAAGACCACCGTCATATTCATTCCTTCATATCTCATACTCAAAGGTCAAAGATACACTTCCGCAACTCAAATAAATCAAAGAACTTCCTTAAATCATCAAGTTGTTGATCAAGACAAATGTTCTAC
Organism: Tanacetum coccineum; assembly: GCA_026074375.1. NCBI lineage: Eukaryota > Viridiplantae > Streptophyta > Magnoliopsida > Asterales > Asteraceae > Tanacetum > Tanacetum coccineum. Next base: position 27,457 of record BQNB010047844.1, on the reverse strand, counting down.
ATGAGGAAGATTGTTAGATGTCAAGAAAAGTATAAGTATGTTGGTCAGAAGCTTCAAAAGACAAATCAAGATGGATTTACGATAAAGAATGATGATATGCAAAGATCTCAAAGGCAAAGTCAAAAGAAAAAATGGAAAGATCAAGATAAATATCACTAGAGCATGATTGGAACAAGACCACTATTACACATCAAGACTCAAGACACATTAAAGATTAAAGATCACGGTCACAAGAGAGATCTTAATGATCATCCTTTAAGGGGAGATTGTTAGAAATAGAAAGTGATGATCATTAATGCAATCAAAGAGAGATCTCAATTATCGCCCCTTGGGGGAAGATTGTTAAGAATGAAAAAGTGACGATCTTATTGAGATTGAGTCTTGTAATAATCAGAGAAATAATATTGTGTAATAGGTTAGGTGAAAGGTTCATGACTAAAATAAAGTCACAAGACCCGACTAAATAGCCAAAGTCTAAAAGACAAGAGCTACAAGCTCATCCTTGTATTTGGGTATAAATACCCCATCCGCACCTCATTTGTGAAGGGTGTCTTCTAATTCAATCTCATTTTCCCTCCCTCACTTTCGCTCTCTACTTCTCATCTCCTCCTTCCTCTTTCTCTCTCTAATTTCTATAATCTTTATCCTTCTCTCTAATTTCTATAAGCACACACACAACACCTAAACATACACTTTATTGCTTATTGATCCTAAAATCACGACCTAACACTAATGTAAAAAATGTTTTGTAAACCTTTAGAACCCTAAAACAAGTATGTTTGAGGATAAAAAAGGCTTTAGAAATCGTTTTTAGCAATACAAGTACACGAACCAAACACTATATAGTTTTTAACCAAAACGATGTATAAAACATAAACCACAACCAACCTAAATCTACCTTGAGCGATTGATACCACTTTTTGTCCTCTAATACTAATCCATATCAAAACCTTATAACACAAATTAATAGAAATTCAATAAGGAGAAAGTATGCTAGGCAAAATAAAAGAAATAGATAGAGAAGGAAAGGAATGGTATGATGCTATTGAAAACCAAATGAACCAACACCCTCTCTACAAGGAGGAGATGGGTATTTATTAGTGTCCTAAAAGGCGCGCCTTTGCGGTTTAAGGCGTAGCTAAGGCGTGAGGCATGGCATCCATGTTACGAAACAGAACAAGGCGTCGACTCTAGGCGTGGTGAAAGATGAGGCGTGAAATGGCGCGATAAGGCGCGCTAAGGCATGAGGCGTGGCAAGCTTTTTAGATTCAACTCTGATAAAAAAATCTAAATGAAGAATATTACATGTAAGGATAGTTTCTTAACTTTATTCATATGTCTAATGCTTGATGTAAACTTAATATATATGAAATATGATATAAATATATACATATTTTCATATTTTCAGCCGCCTTAAGCCATGCTTTAAAAACGCAAAGGCTGCTCCATAGCCGCAAAGGCGTGAGGCTTGGTCATGCCGCCACGCCATGCCTTATGCTATTTATAACCTTGGTATTTATAGTGTTACCTAGACTATGGGTTGCCTAGGGTTTTTCACCCTAGGTCGGGCTTGGGTTTGTTTTCGTTTTTGGCCTATAACATGGACAATATTATCTTAAAGTCCAAGCTCGAGTCCTTTACTAGTCTATTACATACTTTATAGAGTTCCTATCACGTAAGACCGACACTAACTATAATGACTGTTACATTCTTTGTTTGAGTTTATATATTTCTAAGCCTAACATGAACGATTAAATCTACAACGGTTTATAATCACTTGTAACTTTGAATAACAAACTGCGTCCTTCAAACTACTGTACCGAAGTTAACTCAGAAGCTGCAAAGTCAAACCACGAAATCAAAATCAATTACCGAATTCAGAATTCCGAGTCAACTATAACCGAATCTAAAGTATCGAATTCTGAATAACTGAAATCTAAGAAGATCAACAACCGAATCATCAAAATACACCGAATTCGATAAACTAACAAATACCAAATCTGTTAAAAAAAGATAAGTACCGAATCCACAAAGAAGAAATATCGAATTCGGTAATCAGTTGCGGTATTGAATCCACAAACTAGCAAATACAGAATCCGGTTATCAGTTATACCAAATCCCTAGACTATGAAATACCAAATTCGATAAAATAACCAAATCTACCAAATTTAACTCATGTTTACCAAAAATGATCACAAAATACCGTTTTCCATCACCGAATCTAATCAACAACCATTATTTTTCAAAATTTCCCTCCTAAAAACCTTGAAAAACAACAAAGTCGATCAATAAAAATTGTTATACCACCGAATTCAATTACTACAACAATTTTTGTACCGAGTTCATCAACAAAAACGCTTAGATCTTCGAAACTAGAAGTAAGAAATTTGTTCCTTTTGCAATGTCTATTACTAAGTAACGTATTTAACAAAAAATTGTAAAATTTTATGTAAAATAACGTCAAATAGTAAGCATGACGCAAAAACTAATCGAATTCATCTCTAAAGCATATTCCAAATCGATTTTGTATCAAATTCCCACGAATAAAGCACTTTGATTCACAAACTATCACTCTAAATCATTTCCTAGCGAATGATACCACTTATAATAGGTAACTTAAGCATTGTATCACATTAAGGAAGGTTAAATTTAGGGAGGAAGACTTAAAGAGATAAAGAAAAAGAGAAGATTAATATTGAGAGAGAACTAGGAAATGTGCAGGTTACAAATGAAAGCTCTACTTACTCGTTTGTTATTGATGCGTATTTATAGTCCTAATCTTATTATCTCTAAACTACTTAACTAATAGGCTTGTCTATTAGGCTAACTTTGATATTAAGGCCCATTAAGACCAATTTCTATAGAATGATTAAGCTTTCTTTTCTCATTCCTAACATGTTGTAACCAAGAATGACCCCAAAAGATCCACAGTGTCACAAGATCACATACCCCCAATATTTCAAATTAGGGTTTCCATTAATCGAACCAAAAACCAGTTAATCCAACGACTAACTCTACCAGAACCTCAAGAAAACACTAACCAACTAAAACCCCCAAATATTAGGGTTTTAAGAAAAAAACCTAAAATTATCATAACTCTAATTAACCTCAATAATCATCAATTGTGACCAATCAATCAACCTAGAACTCTGATACCAAGTAAAAATGGTACTAAACTATGACTAATCACCCAACCAACCACCCCTTGGTGATTCTTTATTAAAACAGTTCAAGATGATAAGTCCTAAAATGAGTGCTTGCCTACAAATACAAAAGAAACGAGTTCTCCGCAACACGGATGCAACTCAAGAATACAATGAACACATGCTTATAACACATATAAATTGGCTAACTATCAATATAATGAAACCTGATCAAGATGATCACAAAATCCAAACGAGAGAAAATTGATAAACTTTTGAGATGTAGAATGAGTGAATGAAACCCTAGGAGCTCATCTCATTGCTTATATAGAAGATAATTTCACTTTAGTCCCTGTAGATTAGAAACACTTAATACATAACGAAAGTTATTAGTTAGTTATAATAAACTTACAAACAGACCCTGAAGTTCATTAAGTTTGCACTTTCATTTCAATAGTTCCAATAATCTTCACGGTAGTTGATCGATGGTTAGCCATGGATGCATACGAGCAAGTAAATTCACACAGCTTATGATATTTTTCCTACAACGAGACAAATTTTGATCATTTGTTCCTCAGCCCTTTCTTGCGGCTTAAGCTCATAAGCTAGATTCATTCGAGTTGTAAATTTTAGAATGACAAGCACTTTTATGTCCAATAAATTATAAAGAATGTGATAATTATATATACTGCTGGACAGGGACGAAATCAAGACTAAAAATGACTCGGTGAATTTACAAAAAACTAAACATGCCAATAGATATATTTTTTCTTGGACATGGTGCATTTTCAAAAAATTATAAATTTATACAAGAATTTACACTGTACAACAAAAGTCCTTTGGTGTTTCGGGACCCTTGAGACCCACCCTGGTTTTGTCAACACAAATGAATGATTTGTGTGATATGCGAAATTGATACGATAAACATTCCTCGTTATTGCACAAGGGAACGCAAGTAGTTGCATAGTGCTTTACATGGGGTCTCTTATGTGTATGTAGTGGTTCACATGAGATGTTTTACTTGGACTGCATGTATCAGTCTAACTTTTTTGAGTTAATATGAAACATAAATAAGGTTCAACGAAAGCATTATACTTGTATCAATCTACCTTTTTGTTCCTCGTGGTTTGCTGGGTCTTTCACTATCAGTCCATTTTTCAAAAAAAATACGGATCTTCTCCAAAGTCTGACGACCCATAACACTTTCAGTCCAAAAATGGACTGATAGTGAAAGTGAAAGTTAACTTTCACTTTTAGTCCAAAAATGGACTTAAAGTGTTATGGGTCGTCGGACTTTGGAGAGGATCCGTAACTTTTTTTAAAAATGGACTGAAAGTGAAAGACCCAACAAACCACGAGGACCAAAAAATGTAGTTTAATCTAACTTTTATTTGAGTTAGTATGTAACAGTGACATGTTTTAGAGCAAATGTAAAAAATGTTCACATTTTGGGTCCATATTGTACTAAAATAAAAAATTTCTAATTTTTTACTAGTAGTAATGGTGATTGTAGACGATTGCGGTCAATTTTACTGTAACACCCCTAAAATATGTAGCAGTGGAAAGATAACCAGTGGCGTTACTTTATAATACATAAGCACAAGATATAAGAGAACGGCCTCTATATGAGTCGTTTTGAAAAGTGATCATTTGCATTTAACAAAGCGAAATAAGTTTTCAACCGAGTACATTACAATATATAAACCCAAAAGTAATAGTAGTTCAAAATTTATGCAAATGATCAACATTATGCAAGAAAAGACTCCATGAATAAGACACCATAAGCAAGCTATGAAATTCAAGCACCTGAGAAAAACATTGCTAAAAGTGTCAACAATAAAGTTGGTGAGTTCATATGTTTATAAAAATTGTAAATGTGAATCACAGGATTTTAAAGTGTGTATGACAATATAACAAATACAAAGCCACATAAAATGCGTTTACTACTGTCTAAGCTCATGACACTGAAGCGTTAACTATAATCAAGGATAAGTGCCCATGCAGGTGCCTAACCCTTATCACCCGTAAAGTAACTCAAATGAAATTGCGCCCGTTTGACATGTACTTGAGTCAAACCGAGCAGAGATGTCAACCCTAATAGATCTATCCATAACACTCGTGCTTACACAAGGTAATTAACGGTTCATGATAAAGGGCGTACTGAAAGTCATAGATTAATGGGTACCTAGACCAATCCATAAACGAGTAATTTATACTTGTGTTCAAACATAAAAACGACCAATGTAATCTCACCTTAAGTAATTAAACAAGTAAAATGTGGGGCTATGAAATCTCACCTTAAGCAGAGTAGTGATATTCCGAAAAATCACTAGAATAGTGGGAGTGCAAAGTCCTAACCGCGACCTAATTAAATAACGAGGCGCTTTGGGCTAATCAAAATAAAGTACGACAATGCATATGTGATTTTATAAAGTTTTATCACCCTTGTATACTTATAGTGAGGTTTTATATAGTTACGCAAGTCAAAAGTTAAGAAAACGAATAATACATCCTTACAACTTTTAAATTTTCAAAACAAGTTTTGTAAGGTTTTAAGCCCAAGTTTAAATGAGCGTATCTACTTCGTTATTAGTCTGTTTTTATCTGTTAAACTCCCTGAACGTAGGTGAACATGTCTACTTTTGATATTTCAAGACCTCGCTTTAGGAAAACATGTTTTAAGTGTCAATTTGCACAAAATAAAATTTGAACCTGCTGTTAGGATTTACAGGAACTTTTCCAACTTTGTCGGGCCATAAGTTACTTATTTTCTAATGAAATTACTTGGTTCAAAAGCCTAGGTCAAGAGTTTTTTAGTCTAATTTCCAAAAACGTAAACCATTTGACTCAGTTCATTACCTTTTTTCTCAATAATTCAAAATACACATGGAACTCTAAGCTGTGAAATTCTAGCAACCTGCACCCTACTTCTCGAGGCCATATCTCCTTCGTTACTCAACCTCACGACTCGATCCAACTTTCTACGTTTAAGTTAGAGTATTATCTTGCTAAATTTCAATAGGCCTAGTTTCCTAAAATGGTGATAACTACGTTTAAAATTCGAAACTCAGATTCTTGTCCGTATTGACACTTGATCGTATAAAATTTATTTACCAAATCAAATCAACTAAAAAAATTATGAAATTCAACAAGGGACTTGTCAAGACCTATATCAAAACGTCATAAAGTCTAATTCTAAGTGTCTAAAGTCGGCTGACTTTTTTGCTTGGATTCAGAGTATGGTTTCTTGTTTTAATTCTAATTTTCAACACATAACGCATATAAAGGTGATATAAAAACAACATGAAATGATGTATAAGTATGTAAATAAGTATGAAACTCATTAATGAATGCTTACAAAGTGTTGTTGATGATTGGTGAATAATAACACAATAAAAAACCCCAAATTATAAAAGAAAACCCTAGATTTAATGCACTAAACCCTAGCTTTCAAAACCAACTCCTTGATCTTCTTGTAAACACTTAAACTAAACTTTTGAAATCCTTGATGTGTGTTGTGGGTGGTTGTGCTGTGGGATAAGGAGAGATCAAAAAAGAGAATGTGTTGTGTTTGTAAATGAAATGAGAAAGAAACTAAGTGTCCTAGTTATAAGTCTTGCATAATAATATCTAGGGAGCAAGAATGGTAAGTTTTTAATGAATGGTATGTTCGATGGTATGTATGGTGTGGGTTTGTGTAAGATAAGGAAACGAGGGGTTATTTTGTGTAAGAGAGTTGGAAGAGTTGGTAAGAAAACAAACTAGCTAGTATAATATCTTGTGTAGTATAGATTTGGTAGTATTTTGTATAAAAAGAACTAAGGGCTGGTTTGTTTAAGTTAAATAGGGAGGGAAAATATTATTCTTTATAGTTTTATGTATTTAAAGTATTATATTTAAGAAAAGTGTTTATTATTAAATGAATTGGTCTTTGTATAGTTGATAGTTTTATTAGTAATTATAATGTAATAAAGTCTATTTTGGTCAAAGTTAAGTAAAGTTGACCAATGTTTGACTAAAGTTAGGAAAGTAGAATAGGATAAGCAATAAATATAAATGCCCAGCTAGGAGGGGTATTTATACTAGTGTTTACATTTTGTAACTTCACTTCTCCCTCCCATTTCTATTTTCCCTTTTAATGAAAACTTTAAAAATGATGAAAAATACTCTCTAGATCCTCTCCTCTAATTCTATAACTTTTGTATGATACTATAGTGCAAACATGACATATAACAAATCGTTTCTATCGCCAGGAGAGATCTAGTGTGTGTTTCGTGGATCAAATCGAGCTTTAACCGTATCAATTTTCGATCAAGAAGCTTTCTTATCGAAGAATTTGTAGGTTTCATAGAACGCAAAGTGTTAGATTTGTGATTTGATGTGTGTTTGATCTTAAAACGCTGATATATAACTTTCGTAATCATCAAGTTGTAGGTTTAATAGATACGAAAATACTTGCTATATTTGATTTTGATCGAAAAATATGGATTTGCTAGCTTTCGTAAGTCGGGAAATAGGTTTCGGTAACTGTTTTTAGGCGGGAAATAGCTTTTGTATTTCTGTTTTTGAGCTTTGGTATCATAGTTGAGCTTTCTGTAACTGCCATACGTGTGAGTATTTCTTAGCTTTCGTAAAATTGTCAATAGCTTTCGTAACATAAAACTTTGTCAATTTGAAAAGATAACATTGATATTATCACTCTAAACTGCTTAAAAATCAGATTGATAGGTTTCTTATTAGTTTCGTAACTAAAAATGTATGAAAGTATGAGGTTTCTTGAAATTTATGAAAGTAAGGGAAAATTTGGAAGTTACGAAAGGTGGTTTCATATATTGGAGCTTTCGGTAACCGTTTGGTTTCGTAAATTGTGGAGCTTTCTTATATATCCATGGTTTCATAACTGGAGGTTTCGTATCAAGAGATTGGTTTTGGTTTCGTACTTAAAGCTTTCGTAACACAGGTTTCATATGAAAGATTTCGTAACACAGTTTCATAACTGAAGGTTTCGTATTTCAAAGGTTTCGTATTTCTAAGGTTTCGTAGCAGAGGTTTCGTATTATAGTTTGAAACAGTTTCATATCATTAAGGTTTTGTAAGTCTTGGTTTCATAAATAGAGGTTTCGTAACACAGCTTTCCTAATTGAAGGTTTTGTAATTCAGTTTTCATATTGGAAGGTTTCGTAAAACAAATTTTGGGTTTCGTAACATTGATTCAGAGGTTTCGTAAGACATAGTCGGGTTTCATAATACTGTTTGAAGAGGTTTCGTAACACATTCGTTGGGTTTTGTAACACTGTTTCATAGGTTTCGTATCTCATACTTTGGGTTTCATAACATAGTTTAAGAGGTTTCATATCTTCTAATTTTCAAAAATTAAGCTTCATATAAAAGCTTCTTGTTACTTAGACTTTCAAAACAAATCAAGGTTTAGTTTCTTCAAGGTTACATCATTCAAAGTGTTGTAATACAAAACAAAGTTGTAATTGCTCGTTTATTTCACGATTTGAAGCAGACATGTTGTGTCGAATGACTACAAGTTTGCATTGTAGTCATTCGACACAACATGTCTGCTTCAAATCAATAAACTCTAGCTGTCTCGGGAGCTAATGAAAGACCTCCAATGCTTGAGAAAGGGAATTATATTCCATGGGAGAGTGGGTTCAGAAGGTTTCTGGAACAACCATAGGCACTAAGTAGCCAGTATGATATCAAGCTCATGTGGCGATCAAATTAGAAAGCACGAGACAAAGTGAAGTAGGCGAGCCTCCTCACGTCACACTTTTTAGAAAATAGAAAAAGAAGATAGACACTCAGGTTGCCTCCCGAGAAGCGCTTGTTTTTGTGCGAGTCTCTAGCTTGACTCTCCCCATATCATCATGATATTAGGGATGAAACATGTGGAAAGAAGAAAATCTCACACACAGGGCTATATTTGTGATATACGTCTCTCTTCACAATAGATGCAAGATAAACACAATTGAACACACATAGAAGTTACCCACTACTCGATATAAACAATACCTATCATCCTAGGCGTACTAAGTGAAAATGAATCCTATAAGAAGCGGAGACTGTCGGGTCAAAATGAATGTCCCTCACTCTCGGAGGAGAGAAGAAAAGGTAGAGACACAGAGAAATGTCTCCTTAAAGCTAATCCTCAACATTTCCTTAAATCTGCGAAAAAATCAACAATTTTGTTTAATGTATAATAGTCATCTTTCCTTGGAGTATAAAAAAAGGAGTCCTGGGCATATACGTAATTATTGAAGCACTTATTATTTTAGAATGAGCAAACATTATTGACATTTTTATATTATTAAATATAAATAATGCGACAGTTTTTTAATTGCTTAAATTGACAATGCAAATAATTGATAAAAATATTTATGCAACAATCATTGTGTCAATTTGCTTACTATCCGTATAATAAATACAGTATATAATTGCAATTTAAATATATAAAAAAAATATTTATATAGCATATAACAAGTTTCTGCCTATATCTATTTACACATTATATGCATTAATTAAGGGTCAAATGTTATGTCATGAATATTACCTATTAATATAAAATACACTATATAATTAATTATCATTTCATAACTAATTTTACAAGGTACTATCCTACACTTCTTTTTGATTGTTAATATATTATGTATACTTTTAAAAACTACCAGAACACAATATCAAATCAAAGATCCAATCTTCTTTAGATCGTTTTTTATTTATGTAAAGAAAATAATAAATCTTTAAAATCACTATAGCTTATTTTATTACAAGTCTTATGTAAAATTAACCCTATAAATACCTTTACATGTTAAAGAATCATTCGTATTATATCATTTAAATTACAATAATTCTATTAGGAGAGCTTTGTTTTTTTGATATTCTTTGTGTGTTTATTTGAAATTACAAACTAATTTTCTTATCAACTGTTTACATTTTATAGTACATATTCATAGATAATAAATTTTTTAAAAATATTAATTTGTTATTAATTTTCTTCTTTACAATAACATTAAAATCATAATAAATGATTTCACTTCTAGACAGCAAATATATCTTAATATTTAACAATAATACTCATTTCAATAAAATAATGATATACTGAACACATTTCGATTAATTTAATTTATTCAATTACAACACTATTATTTAAAACCAAAAACAATAACATAATAAATATTTAACAATAATTAAAGATAAAAAAAAAGTAACATTAAAAACACTCTCTTCACATCACCCCCACAACACAACATACTACAAGCACATACCAACCCTCACACTCAACAATACACCACTTCAACCACCAAACAACACAAACACACACCACAACACCCCACGGCCCCCACCATTCCGACCTAGAACACATACACTCTAAACACAAACACCACACACTAATATAATCAAAGCCAACCACGCACACCCTACGCCCCGAGCACCCCCCCCACAATCCACCCCAAATACAACCAAAATACAGCACCATTCCATTCCCATGTCGCATTAACACACTAGTTCATAGCAAGGTCGCAACCAACACTCAAATTATATATATTCATTCATAAACTAACGAATCACAAGAGTAAAAACTCCCTACATTGTACAGCGTATCCGAACCCTTTTACTTATATTGAAATAAGATCCTTACACAACTCTAATCAAATTACATATATTGCACAACTAAACATAGTCATGGTTTACTATGGCGCAATTACAACTATTAAACTAACAAGTCATATATAAAAAATAACCCAAAATGAGATTATGCATGTCTGAATTAAATAATTTTAGTTAAATCTAGAGACTATTGAGACTTAATGCATATAAGTCAATCTAACATTATTGGAACACAGAAACCCCAACTATATACAATAGGTATGGAAATTAAGATAGTTCCTTCAAATCAACACATATATACCGCACGATGCACCCTACGACCCAAGTGCAACACACACCGACCCGCCCAAATCACCCTCATAACACACCCACCAACCCAACCACAACCCATAATTAAATTCTACTGTTCGACCATGCACTATGCACACGATCCCAAAACAGATCAATTGTCATTCAACAACAACTCCTGATTTACCAAATCCCAGCCACGCACACTAAACCCTAACACAACTACGCAAACACAACACACCATACACTACACCAACACTAATCCGAACACCAGCACAGACACCACAAACATACAATAGTTTTCTTCAATCTTCTAACCATATACACCCACATAACCCCAACACCTACACCACAACCTCTACCACCACCGACACCACTACACAAATAACATAATTTCAACCAGCACCAACATGAAATAACCCACTTACACAGCCTATACTTTACCGCCCCACCACAACCCAACACCACAAACCAACCATTCTCCAACACACACCATAACCAGAACAAAATGCCAAAAAACCAACCAACAAAATCAATTCTACCAATAACAGAAAAACTCCAACATTAATCCTAAACAACACACATCCAAATACGAACAAAACATCAATAAGCAATAATCCAACGAACTACACACAACCACTAACCCACAAGGTTCCAAACACTAATCCATCACACAACAGATCAATAAATCCCCATAAACCCAGCACACTCAAAAACTGAAACTCAGCCGCCAAAAACAACTACTTCAAACGAATACGCTCGACAAACAACAACACCAAAAACACCCTCACAACCAAAGTCGAACACCTACAGAAACAAAAGAACACATACCACCCCACCTCCACCCACACCCCCACTACCAGACACCCAATCGGGCGCCTGACCGTCCCTACACTACTAAAAATCTACCAACCACAACATCTCTGCGTAAATCTAAAGCCGTTTATTAATTATGCTAATAGATAAACGTTAGTCAATAAGATCTAGGATATTGGAATCCCATACATAAGCATGCTAAGGATAGAAGATCGAGTAAACGATGGACAAAACCACGAGCACGAGAGTCTTCATAATCTGGGAAATCCTGGACATAAAACACAAACCACGAAACACGAGAAAGGAAGATGCGAGCCTCCTCACGTCACACTTATTCATAACTAATATACTACTATACTACTACTAGGGATAAGCATGGGTTGCCACCCACGAAGCGCTTGTTTTTGTGCGAGTCTCTAGTTTGACTCTCCCCATATCATCATGATATTAGGGATGAAACATGTGGAAGAGAAAATCTCCATCAGACTTTCATTCAAGATGTTTAGATAAACATTGAAGCACATGAAAGTTCCACTCCGATGAGATACCACCGGCTCTAAGGAAAAGAAACTATAAGCGGAGATGTTGGGGTCAAAAATGGTGTCCTCACTCCTGGAGGAGAGAAGAAAAGGAGAGTTCACAAGATAGGTATCCTTAAAGATAATCCTCACATTTTCCTTAATCTCTAAATCAACAATTTTAGGTTTATCATTTAAGCTTTTTGGGTCATGATCTAAAAACACCTTAGGAGGGAGATTAGGGATAGTATTCTCAATAAGCAAACTCTCAAGATAGATTATATCTCCCTCTGAATCATAATATCCATCCTAAATATCCGTAGAAACATTAATATATAGAAAAGCATTGATCTCATCAATATCGCCTCCTGGGTCGAAACACTCACCCTCATTAGCATTGGAAAGAGGTGTGACAAGCAAAGCTGGCTCATCAAGGTTCGAAACATAAGAGTTCTCGCTCTCGATGTCCTCTAACAACTTATTAAAAAGAGGATTTACATCACTAAAGATGTACTCGTCATCAAATTCAAAAAGAGGGTTCGAATAAATTTAAAAAATTTCTTCCTGAACGTCCTCCTCAAGAAGTGACTTGTTATCACTAGAGGTAAAATCATTATTAGCATCGAAGAGAGGATTAGAGAAAGTCACGGAAAAAAAGAAAATCACACTTTTTGTCATTATCGTCATCTCCTGGTGGAGGTGAGTAAACGTGAGCAGGTTCGTCGGTGATCCTCTCGAGAATGGGATCATTTATCTCAATATCAGTCTAAGGCGAAGACTTAGTTGATGGATCTTGGTTCAGCAAATATTCAATTTTTCTAAGCTCAGCTTCAGGATCAAAGTTATCATCCTCATTTCCCTGTGGAAATGGGTCAAGAAGAGCGAGTTCATCGGCGAACTCCTCAAGAAGAGAATAGGAAAAAGGAGTTGTACTGCCACTCGAGGGATGATTTGATTTCTTAAATTTTAACACTTTAGAGAAACGATCCTCGCATGTGATGTCAATAAAATTAATCATGTTAATTGACTCATGAGGATGTTTCGAAGTGTTATCAACAAGAAAGATCATTTGTTCATCTCCGTCTCTGAGAATAAGTTCTTCTTCGTGAACATAGATTAATGCACGTTCCATCCTCAAGAAAGGCCTCTCGAGAATGAGGGGAACCCAAGGATCGATATTGTAATCCACTACAACAAAGTCGGCCGGAAAATGAAACTTTCCTACTTTCACAAAGACATCTTCGGCAACACCAACCGGATAAGCAACCAATCGATTTGCGAGTTCAAGAGTCATACGAGTCGGAGTAAGTTCCGGGAGCGAAAGCTTCTTCCATACGGAAAAAGGCATTAGATTAATGCTAGCGCCAAGATCGGCCAAGGCTAAGCACTTATCTAGTTCCGGAAAATCACAAGGTATGAGAAATCTGTCGGGGTCTCCAAGTTTTTCGGCCAACTTTTTTAGGAGCAACGCCGAACAATTCTCATTTAATACATTATTTGCCAATTCGAATAATTTCTCCTTATTACTAAGGAGACTCTTAAAAGTAGAGGCGAATTTAGGTATGTGAAGAAGAGCATCCGCAAAGCTAAGGTCAAAATGTAATCTTTAAAAGATTTGAAGGAACTTCAACATTTGATAATTAGCTTTCTCTTGGAGCTTTTGGTCGTTAATCCTTGAAGGATTAGGAATCGACGGTTTAGGATTAGACTTTGGAGCAATATCGGGCTCTGAAATAGGAACTTGGACAACCGGAGGTTGGACGTGTGCGGTACTTACTAAACTTGTAGGTTATACCTTGTCCTTTGTCGCCTCTGGTTCATGTTCCACTTCTTTTGGGAGAGGAGAAGAAGTAGGTAGAATCGTAGGTCCATCATAAGAAACACCACTTCGAGTAGTAATAGCTTTCAAGTCACCTCTCGGGTTAGCAACGGTATTACTAGGAAGTGATCCCGAACCCGATGGACTATTCATTTGAAAAAAACTGCTCATCATGTTCTTTAGATCATTCTTTAACTTATTGCTCTGATTCCTCATCGTAGTCTGGATTTCATTCTTAAATTATGTCTTCATATTGCTTATTTGATTTTGCATGGCTCTCATATTAACATCATTAGTCTTCATGTAGTTTAAGAAATCATTCAAAGGTCCGATTTAAGTTTGATTAAATGGAGTTTGATAATTCTGATTTCCTTGATTGAATTTATTGCCTCGATTTTGATTGTATTGGTTCTGATTGTTCTG
>BQNB010047843.1:8032-42886 GCA_026074375.1 Tanacetum coccineum | reverse complement strand
CTTGAATGAAGAGAAACATGTTTTCTGAGTGAAACATGCTTTACTCAATTTCAAGCGAAACATGTTTCTTTCATCCCAAGCACAACATGTCAGTTTCACTCCAAGCGAAACATGTCAGTTTAATCTAAGCGAAATATGTATGTTTTATGCCAAGCGAAACATGTTAGCAAGTTTTCAAGCGAAACATGACAGGTACATGTACAAGTGAAATGTGACAAAATATAAAAAGAAACTCTGTCCAAATTCATTAAAATTTGTGTAATCTTGTGTTTAAAGTCATATAACTTCATTTGCCATGTCTGAATGTGTCTTATTTGCCCTCTGTATGAATGTGTGTCCTAAGCTTCCTTGGAAATGTCTTGTTGATTTTTTTAAAATTGACTTTGACTAATTGACCTTAGTTGACTAAATTCTTAGAGTGTAGAAATTCTGTCACATTTGTATGAAACCTAATCATATACCAATCATATCATCAAAGGATAACCAATATAATCAGTAACATATATCTGTTGTGTATATAAACTGTTCTGGTTAATTCTTTAGCAGAATCATGAATCCTTAAGAAACACAACAAGTTGATGCTCGTAATGAAAAGTGGGTTCCTTCTGCTGAGAGAGTCAAGATCAGCTCTACCAATATCAGATTGGAAACCACTATGCCACAAAAGGAAGAGACGTTTCAAGCGGTCATTGACATAATCAAGAATTCCATGTGCTTCAAGGCTTTCACCATATCTGAGCAGATGTCCCAAAAATCTTTATGCAGCAATTCTAGTACACCATCAAGAAGGTTTAAGACACTAATTCTTATGAATTCCTCTTTGCCAACAAGAAGTGTATTGTCAATGCTGAAGTCTTTAGGAAAATACTTGATATTCGTCCAAGAGTGGAAGGTGTAGACTTCACAGATGTTCCAGATGATGATACTGCACTCACCTTTCTCATTGATCTTGGCTACAAGGGTCCGCTGAACATGCACACCAACATGTTTATGGATCATATGCACCAGCCATGGAGAACTCTAGCAGCTATAATCAACAAGTGCCTCTCTAGAAAGATTGCAAGCAATGACAAACTCAGAAAGTCCAAACTTGACATATTGTGGGAGATGTTCAACAGAGAAAATTTCGATTATCCTGAATTGATTTGGGAAGACTTTGCTTACCAGATTGATGACAAAAAATAAAAGAGATCAAGACGTGAGAACATGCCATATCCCCGAAAGAAAAAAGATCAAGACATGAGAACATGCCATATCCCCGATTCACCAAAATCATCATCAACCACTTACTAAAACAACACAAGTCTCTCACCAACCTCAATCATAAGCACAATCATACAATCAAAGATGATGGGATTGTAAGTAGGTTAAAGTTTGTCAGAATAGGTGAAGACTATCAGGAATATAGACTTCCCATTCCTGATGTGATGCTGACTGATGCAACTAAACGTTCAGAATCATATCAGATGTTCATCAAATATTCAACAAATCATATCCCACCGAAGAAAAGCATAGGCAAAGGTTTAAAAGGTAAGAAGACTGCTGATGAGTCTCTGGAAATTGTCAATAACCAGCTAAGAAAAAGACTTCAAGTAAGAGAAGAGTCAAGAAGAAAGTCACACTATCAGCTAATGACAACATTATCTCTTATGATCCTGATGCTGCTTTAGAATTAGCTAAGTCTGTCAATCAAACTGAAGCAGAAGTAGCAAGGAAAACCCATGCTACACATGCTAAGATCGTGACTGAATCGGTCCTTGAATCTGCTAAGAAGAAATCTAGTGGCATAAGTTCTAAAAGTGTAGTCATTCAAGACACTTTGAGTACTCCAAAGTCAAAACCCGCCACTTCAAAGACTAAGCATAAAGGTGCTCCATCTCTTACTCCATAAGAACAAGAGGCTGCAGACATTATGCAAGCACACTCTTAATGAAATAAGAAGACATGCAGAAGACAACCCAGGTACCGTAGGCTCAAATGAAAGAATATAGTATAACCAGGGTTCCAGAATGAGGTCCACAGTCGTCTCTGCTACCTCAAGTGAAGGAACTCATGCTAAACCAGAGGTTCCTGATGAGGATAAGGGCATTACTGAAGAGAAGGTCATTCTTGAGTGGGGAGATGAACAAGATAGTGAAATTTCTGATGATGACAATGATAATGTTGTGATAGATGATAAAGATGGTGATGCTGATGACGAAGGCGATGATCATGTCAGTGATACACAAGATGCTGATGATGAAGATGTCGAAACTGAATCTGATAAAGATGAGATTTATAAGTACAAGATACGTGTGCGCAATGAAGAGGATGTAGAAATGAAAGATGCTGAAGTTGAAGAGCCTGATAAAGGTAAAGAAAAGGTTACTGATGCAGCAAAGGAAGAAGCTAAAAAGACTTCAGAAGCAAAGAATGATACCAAGAAATCTGAACTCCCTCCATCTAGCTCAAGCTTATCTGTATCTTCAGGTTTTGGTGATCAATTCCTTAAACTTTCTTTTGATTCTTCCTTAGTTAGTACTGTTAAGGATTCTGTGGATGCAGATGTTAGTTCTTTGCTGGATATTCCCATCCAACACAAAACTCCCCAGACTCAGTCTCCATCAGTACAGAAGATTCCCGTATCAGTGATTCCAAAGACAACCAATCTTCCACCTATACCAGAAATTATAATTGAAACTCCAGTTTCAACTGCTGCCCCCTCACCTCAAGTGACACCTATCAACTCATCCGTACAACAAACACCTACACCAATTCCAACTAATGTTGTGACTGTTATTTGCTCCAACCATCATGACTGCTATTCCTGAATCTGATGCACTCTCTGTTGTTGAACTAAGAGTTGCAAAATTAGAAAAAGATGTGTCTGAGCTTAAAATTGTTGATCACTCTTCTGAAGCTCTTGCTGTTCTCCAGTCCCAAGTTCCAACAGTTGTTGATAGTTATCTTGATACCAAAGTCAGAGATGTATTTCAAAAGGAAATGCAGAAACACACGGCAGATCTTATTTAAAAATATATTCTCTGCAGCATCTTCCTTAGTTAACCAAGAAACCGACACCAACAGCTGAACAAGAATATGAGAAAAGTCCTTCAGATATTCTCAAGATTAAGAAGGAACAAGCTGAGAGTCAAAAGAACCCACAGTTTACCATCAAGTCCATTGACAAGGCGGCTCTTGAAGATTATGATCTAAAAAGCGCTCTCTACCAATCCATGCATGTAAACAAGTCTTTTAACAGAAATCTTACCAATCATTGATTGTACCATGCACTCATGGAAGCATTGATTGAAGATGAAAATATAATGGATAAGGGAATCGCTGACATAGTTAAAGACCACAAGAGAAAGCTTGATGATGATGAAGATGATGATGATGATGCAGACCCTCCAGCTGGACCAAACCAGGGTAAGAAGACCAAGAGGAGAAGAACAAAAGAGTCTGAGTCTTCTAAGAAGTCATCCTCCACCAAGGAACCCCCAAAAGGTAAAGCTCTAACTAAAGGAACTAAAACTGGTAAGTCTGCTTCTGCAAAGGAACCAGTTGAAGAATCTATTACTGAGGTGGTTATGGATGATGCTGGTGATGATGTAGTCCGTGATGATTATCAACCACAAGACACCTCAGAACCCAAAATAAGAAAGACTCTGAATCCAAAATGGTTCAAGCAACCTCTAAGGCCTCCTACTCCTGATCCTGAATGGAACAAGCGTCAGGTTATACTTGATTAACCTACGCAGCCTTGGTTCAATCAAATGGTCTCTGCTTCAAAGGATCCTCTCACATTTAATGACCTTACGGCCACTCCTATTGACTTCTCCAAGTACGTATTGAATGGACTCAAGATAGAAAATTTCACACAAGATATTTTGTTAGGACCTGCCTTCAATCTGTTAAAAGGCACGTGCTCTAGCGGTATCGAGCTTGAGTACCACTTTTAAGAGTGCTTCAATGCTTTATCAAACAAGCTTGATTGGAACAATCCAGAATGAGAACGTTACCCATTTGATCTATCCAAGCCTCTTCCTTTACAAGGACCCCTAGGTCATCGAACAGTTGCTGCTGATTACTTCTTCAACAATGATCTGGAGTATTTGAAGACTTCTAATATTGAGGTAACATACACCACATCTATTACTAAGACAAAAGCTGCTCGATATGAGATCAAAGGAATTGAAGACATGTTCCTTACACTTTGGAGTATCATCAAGCATGCGTATGACAAAGATGCTGAAAAGGGAATCAAGCACTAGGGTGAAAGGCGTAAACTATGGTATCGATCTTAGATAAGCAAATTTTCCAAGAAAAACGTTTAATCTACTAATGTAATTCTTGGTGTGAAGAATGTTAGTGTGAATAAATTTCATGGACATGGTCACTTAGAAGAGATTATGGTGAAAAGATCTAATCAACAGCTTTATAAGTTTAAAGAATGTGACTTAGTTGATCTACACCTGAACGACATTAAAGATATGCTTCTTCTTGCTGTTCAACACAAGCTATTCCATCTTGACGGGAATGTTATTGTTGACTTTATTGTGGCCCTTCGTATGTTCATAAGAAGCCCAATCCTCAAGAGACGTGTTGAAGATTTATAGCTTAGTGTAGAGAGTTACCAGAAGAAACTTAACATCACCAAACCTCAAAAGACCTTTCCCGAGATTGAATTCAAAGAACCCTACACTCCATCATACGACCCACCAGGAATTGTTTATGAAGACCTGGATAAACATAATAGAGTTTTGCGAGCTGATGAGCTGTATAAGTTCTCAGATGGCACACTCAAGTCTGTTCGCGATGAGATTCATCACAGAGTACTCGATTTTTGTCTGGATTACAACCCGGGGATGCTAAAGAGAAAGTGGACGGCTGTTGACCGAAAGAGATCGGGTCTTATGATTGAGTTGATCGATAAGCAGCTGCGAGAAAGGGAAATCATCAGAAATCTGGAGCGATTGCTTGGTGCAAGGGAACTCGAGATGGACTACAACTTATGACGCGTACCATTTAATCTTTAGGTCCAATCTCAAAATCTTATCTTGTGAATATTGTGAATATGTAGTATAGACTTATAATAATAGGCAATATAAATAGTGTTTAAGTACAAATTTTATAGAATTTTTCAAATTAACGTACTTAACACTATATATATATATATATAATCCTCATAAATTGAGAGGGAGCATTTAATAATGTTCCTAATACGGCTTATTAATAATTGGACATTTTTTTCCTTGAAACCATTAATATTTGAATCAATTGATATCCGAAATATCAAGAGATTTGACATTTTTGATAAGGGGAGAAAATGTGATTAAAATATATGGCTAAAGATGTGATTTTAAGGACTAAAGTGCAAGTTTCTCCCTTCATGTGCTAAACATTTTGGAATATCGATGCACATGTTGAGGGGGAGCCATTTCTAATGGTTTTAAGGTTGAGAATAATACCAAAAGACTGACCATGTTTGCAATTACTGAGAGTTATAAGGTGGTTAGGATTAGGTATTCGTTCCTACGATCCAGCCAGAACCAGAGGGATTTACTAAGGGACATTCCACTAGTTAGTGTAGAAGTCCATAGGTATGATATAAAAAAGGAGCAAAAGTGAGAATAAGGGAATAATGCCGACTGAAATGGAGCTATGGTCCGATAAAATATATATAATATATATTATTCCAAATAGTAATAATATAGAGAGTATCCCGTTAGATAAGAAAATCACTTTAGAAAAAATAATAGTCTATCTTCCGAGTGTCGTTTCCACGACGAGAGATGAATTGAAATTCACGAGAATGTCTGGAACCGAGCTTGAATGTCAAAAAAGTTTTGGATTTGGTTTTTTAAATCTACAAAAAGGGAAAGGATACAAAAGGGAAGCTAAACTTTTGGTTCTAAACTATTTTTTAAACTAATATTAATTCTACGATTTAAAACTATAAGATTATACTAAAAATGATCTAAAAGATATAAATAACGAAAATGCTTGCTAAATGACGTGAAATGTTCATTAAGTGCGGGCTTAGGTTTAACAAATTAAAATCTTTTAGAAAACAAGTTTAAAGAAATTAAATGACAAATTAAGTAAAATGCTTTTTAAAATAAATGACAAGTAATTAAATTGCATTAAAAGTAAATGACGGTATGTAATTTGGAAAATTCTAGTGACTATTAATTTTTAAACCTTTTTTTTAAACCCACACTTAAATCACTAGTCACAGTCACATAACAAGCATACTAAAAACTACTCGCTAAACATGAAAACTAAGCTAAAATCAACAAATAACCGCAACAATGATCATTACTAAGCTCGAACTTGTCGGCAAAAAGCAATAAACATAGATACAAGAATAAAGAAGTAAAAAGTCAAGAGATAACCGAATGAAACAAGGGATGTAAAATGGCGAGATGAGATGAGACCCGCTCCAATAGCTATATCCAAACAACCTACCGACTAAACGAAATAACACGCGGATAGAACCAAAACTTGGAAACTAGTCTAACCATTCGAACCATAAACAATAACCAATTCGGAATCATAATTCAACAGCTTCACCCGGTTCATTACGACTTAATCATAAACTATTATGTTCGAATTACTGCACGAAACAAATCGAAACCTCTGACAACAACAAAACAAAAATTCTGGAAAACTCATCTTCAAATCCTTCGAA
Organism: Tanacetum coccineum; assembly: GCA_026074375.1. Taxonomy (NCBI): domain Eukaryota; kingdom Viridiplantae; phylum Streptophyta; class Magnoliopsida; order Asterales; family Asteraceae; genus Tanacetum; species Tanacetum coccineum. The sequence goes on along the minus strand of BQNB010047843.1, from coordinate 36,213 downwards.
TCAAACAACCCAGAAGCATCTCGAATCCATATATCAACATATATATCAAGTCCGCAATCAGTAACAACTCCAACCAGAAAACCTATTCAATCATAAATTCCACCGTGCACTACGATTAAAAACGAGAACGAAAAAGAATAAGATTAAAAATGTTCGTCTCCGACTCTACCTATCGTCTACAGAAAGAAAGAAAAAAATAACAAGCGTCTGCTGCAATCCTATACGCTAAACGAAAAAAACAAAATGAAAATTTAAAAAGCAGAAAAATGAAGATGTATAAAAAAATGAGGATAAGGTAGAATCTATGCTGCGTTCCCATCTTCTTTTCTTTATTCTGCGTCACATATAAGCAGTAGTACCGTTGAATATTGGGTCTTTGCCTTGTAAGATTTCTAGGCCGAATCAACTTTTGAGGGCATAGGGCCCAGTGATCCACTCATTAACTGGAACTACAATATCAATGGCTACTTCTGTTGGGCCTTGCAGGTTTGGGTGTTTGTTTTTGTGGTCTGCTGGTACTAGGTTATGGTTTGTTTTAATAAATCTGGGTCCGGTCCCGAACCAAATTAAGATGGTGTCAGACCGGCCCAATAAAAGATGAAAACACTGTCGGACTTGTTTTCCCAGTCCTCGCAGTGCTTTTTTTTTCCCATTCTCAAGTAGCTTCGGGTTTTTTGTCCTGTTTGTTCTTTAGTTTATTTTTGTCATTTTTCTTGATATACCGTACTGTAACATACACAAACACAAAAACAAACAAATATATGCATTTTTTTATTATGTTTTTGGTTATTTGAGGTCGTTTTTCATGGTAAAATATATGTATAAAATAGCAAATACCAAATTCCCCCATACTAAAGTATTGCCGTGTCCTCACGCAATGTAATAAATACGCGCTTAAAACTAAAAATTCCAATCCCCCCAAACTAATCACCTTAAAAAGTAGCAAAGTGCTCATCTAAAGGGATTAAGGAATCAAAAGTTAAGAAACGCCCCGTTTTTACCATTAAAACAACTACCCACTATGGATTTTGTATTTTCCACTATCTACTACTGTTTAAAGCTAACTAACAAGATTGAACTTCCGTGTTTTGGGAACATAGGAACAAATTTAATAAATTCATCATCTCGCGATTTTTCACTGTCCAACAAAGGCTTAAAACGAAATCATCCGTATAATTCTAAGGAAAATATGCTAATACTAATCTCATATTTGTAACTTGTAAACTTTTCACTCCCGGCAATTATTATTTATTAGGTAAATGTGCTATTTCCGAATTTCAACCATGAATCAACTTATTACAAAAACTATGTTTCACGTTCCACCCGAGGAATATAATTTTGGAGCAGATCATGCCATGTAGGCGATTTCGTCTTTGACACATAGTCCCAACCTCACAGGCTAAGTGACCGAGCTTTTAACACCTCACGTAGACTAGTATCGGGGACTCACCGACCTTGATTTCAAAATTCTCATAGGTTTTCCGTTTACACATATCTTATCAATGTAAATCATAAAAGAGTCCTTAGTTCTAAAGCATATTTAAATTTAAGAAAAAGGAAGATTTTTCATTAAAACCAATATAAACTTAAGCAACATTGTTCATCCTCGGCTCCTTTGAGAAAGGCTGCAAACATCGTCCAGCGGCCACGCCTCCGACAAGATGAAGGCAAACATATTTCGACATCGCTTATTATTATTCAATATAATATTTTACACCTTTTATTTTTGCTTTATCATCATAATATATTACGCGGAGCCTTTTATGCTCGAGCCCACATCGATAGCGAGTCGACAAGAGGTTATTTCTACTTTATATACACCGCGCCCCGCCTTAATATGAAGACTTCAACATCGGCCACGCCTCCGATAAGATGAAGTAATATGGCGGAGATATTTATTCTACTTATTATTTTCTTTATTTATTAATGTGCGAAGAAAATGTTTCGTTTTTTTTAGAAAAATTAAGTAATAAATGTTAGAACTAGACTAAAAGATTATTGATACATTTCTATTTTAAAAATTGGTTTGATTTATAGTTCTAATTTTCAAAAGTAGCACGTATTATTTATCGTTTTTTAAGAAGCTTTATTGGAGGAAAAAGTTACAAATTAACAATACATCGGCTCTTAAGATTGTCCAAGATAATCCTTGTTTAGCTATCCAACCATGACTAACCTCTATCATTTTTCGTTCTTCGTAGAATATTTGCCGAACGCTTAGGTCCGCTTAAAGTGTAAGGAACAAGCTAGAGCTCAAACAAACCATCGATCGAGTTCAAACTTTACCTTCTTATTCTACCCAATCAGGAAAGAGTCCAAAATAATGACAAAACACTTAGTTTAATTTTTGAAAATTTTTAATCTTTTTTTTCATATTTTTTGAAATTTTAAATGAGGTAAAAACGAGGATTACGTGAAAACACCCGGCTCGCAAGGCATATTCAACTCGAAGATCCCCCATACTAGAATGAAACAGTTATCCTCAATGTTTTTTAGCGAAGGGTTTCTTACGTAAATCCTAAGAGCCGTTTATTAAGTATTCTTAAAGAAAATTTAGTCCGATAAGATTATTGATATTGGATTCACAAAATGAAGCCTGAGGATGTGAAGCCGATTTTATCAATTACAAAACTTAGAGCACGAGAGGTCTTCAAGGATCCGTGAACAATCCTGGACAATACAACACAAAACACAAAACACGGAAAAGGAAAAGGCAAGCCTCCTCACAACAAAAACACTTATTCATTACTACATAATATAACTACGGATAAGCATGGGGTGCCTCCTACGAAGTGCTTGATTAGGAGGTCACTTAGGCTTGACCCGAGTCCCCCCAAACTTGAGCATGATCACAATCAAATTGAAGATCCCCCCCCCCCCATACTTGAATTAAACCTTGTCCTCAATGTTTTACAAAGGGTCTCTACGTAAATCCTAAGCCGTTTATTAAGTATGCTTAAAGATAAACGTTAGTCGATTAGAATAAGGAGGAGATTTCTCCTTATAAGCAAGAACACCGTGATTGAAAACTTTGTCTTCATTTTTGGATGAAAACGGAAGTAAAGTATCAATCACGGGAGAAATAGGAGCAAGAATTTTCGTGTATTCGACTTCAATGCATATCCCCGGATCATAAATCTTGTTTCTATCTCCAGAAGGAGAAGAAACATCAAGATCGGATGCGGGATCATTATGAGAAGGAATGGAGTCGAAATCCATATGAAGGGTGGGATGGGTGGGCAAAATATTAGGCACATCAACGGGGATGTCTTCCACCACATCAATGGTTGAATCTCCTAAATCGGGATGATCAACATGAAATGATTCGAACTCGGGGCGGGAGGTAGAATTATCGTCATCTTCCGAGTCGAAATCATCACTCTCAATACCCGGTGGTATTGAGTCATCACCATCAAGAAAAATGTCAATCTCCTCCATAAGAGAGACACTATCCTTGACCAGGATAGGAGATGGAGAGAAAGACTCGGTAGAATTTTCAGAATTAAATTCATCCGGAGGGCGGGGAGAAGAGTTATCGTAAAGCAAACTTTCCAAAAATAAAATATCTCCCTCCGGGTCAAGGTTGACATCATCAATTCCCGGTGGAATTGAGTGGGGAAGAGTGAGTTCACCGGTGAACTCATCAAGAAGAGAATTGATCTTTTGAGAATCATTAATCGAAGTATCTCGATGAAGCAAAGATTCTAAAAGATCAGATTCGGCATTAAAACAAGGATATTCAATTCTCGGTGGAATTGAATTGGTATTTTCTAACACCTCATCATCAATTTGATCAACCTTAGTGGAAGTGATTTCTTCATCAAGATCAAAGATAGGATTAAAGAAAATTTTAATATTCTCATTTGGAACGTCCTCTTCGGAAAATGACTCATCACTCGAGGTAAAATCTTCATCGATATCGAAGAGAGGGTTAATCGGAGAAATCCTCGGGCTCACTTGGGGTAGGGAAAAGGTTCTCAACACTAGACTTTATGAATTCGTCCGATTCCGTTTCTGGAATTGTGTCGAGATGCTCATCCTCCATTATGAGAGAGTCAACGGGCTTCTCGGTTGATAATGCGGATGTGATTGCAACACACGATGAATCCAAAAATAAAAAATCTTTCAAGGGAAATAGAACTTTCCTCATCATCATCGTCTCATCGTAGCAAACGGGAATACTTACCCATATCGATCTTACCGCAGTCCCTTCTTCAATTCGCTATTTCTTCTCCTTCTTTTTTATAACAAATTGACCAACCATATCACACAGGATGTCAAATGCTCATAAGCTTATAACTCAATGGGAGAAGCTCATTATGGAATTGAGAACCATTTGGGAATTAAAAGATTGGATGATTGACAGGTATAAATATAGGGGGGGTTGAAATTGGTCAAAACCGAAAGAATTAGAATCATAGCACGGATTTTGCTCATGATAATAGTCTTCATTCATCGGTTGACATTGAAACGTCTCATGAGGACCCCCGCAATATTCACAACAAGAATATTGTTGTGGAAAACTCGGTGAAGTTTGTGGAAAATAATCAAAGTTTTGATTGAAACACGGGTCCTGATTGTAGACGAACGGGACTTGAGGTGGAACATCAAAAACGTAATGAGAAATCATACCCCACATAACTCATAAGATACGTATGAATTGGGGATGTGGAGGATGTTTTGCAACACATGGAGAATCGTTAGAAGAGTACGAGTTGAAAACATAAATTGGTTTTCCATTTCAACTGTATCAATAGAAAAACAAACTCCGATCATATTCATTACAACCACATTGTGGCAATGTCGTACCAAAAAAAGACAATGTTTGTATTGCAAACAATGCAAATTTTTTAGGATCTCATTAAGGTTTTAATTGTAGCACAGCATGGATCCGGATTAGAGATAATCGGAGAAATTGCGTGAACAATTGTAACCTAATTGAGCACCTATCCACATATGACTTACAAGTACATCGTTTGACAGAAAGATATCGACTAACGAATCACCACCCACGTAACGAACAATTGTGTTAATTTGTTGGGGGACTTATGTGAAGAATTTATACCGGGGCCTTGTTGACAACAGTGCTCTATTAACAAAAGTTAGTAACCGCCATCGATGACTATGGAAGTGTCTAGGAAGACTTGAACTTTCTCCAATGTCAATCGTAATAGAAGCACATTCGACAATATAGACCATGAACCGGGTCTCCACAATCGAGACAAAAATTTTCAATTTTAAGGGGTCGTTGAGACAAGTCGGGTACGGACACAAGAATCTTGTCTTCAAGACTCCCTTTTGAACAACCACAGTCTTTAGTGTGAAAATTTCCACAAGACGAGCATTCTTTAATCGCGTAAATGGGATTTAAACGATGGTCGAATGACGCCATAAGAATTAAACAATTTAGAGGGATAAGAAAAGAATTAAATGAATAAGAAGGTAAAGAGAATAAGAATTAAACGAATAAAAGGATAGAGAAGAATATTTATAGATTTTTCAAATAATACATAATAAAAATTAAAATTAAAAATTAAAAATAAGAAAGAAAAATATTTTTAGATTTTTATTTTTAAGATAAAAGAAAAATATTTTTTTTATAATATTTAATATTTATAAAAAGTAAGGGAAAAATAAAAAAAGAAGAAAAATATTTTTGGATTTTTTTTTTTAAGTACGAAAATAAACTTTCCGAAGAAAGGATCTTCAAGGCACGAACACGAACAATCCCGTAAAAATCGCTACACCTCTCCCCGGCAACGGCGCCAAAAACTGGTTGGATAAAATATATATAATATATAATATCAAATAGTAATAGTATAGAGAGTATCCCGTTAGATAAGAAAATCACTTTAGAAAAAATAATAGTCTATCTTCCGAGTGTCGTTTCCACGGCGAGAGATGAATTGAAATTCACGAGAATGTCGGGAACCGAGCTTGAATGTCATAAAAGTTTTGGATTTGGTTTTTTAAATCTACCAAAAGGGAAAGGATATAAAAGGGAAGCTAAACTTTTGGTTCTAAACTATTTTTTAAACTAATATTAATTCTACGATTTAAAACTACAAGATTATACTAAAAATGATCTAAAAGATATAAATAACTAAAATGCTTGCTAAATGACGTGAAATGTTCATTAAGTGCGGGCTTAGGTGTAACAAATTAAAATCTTTTAGAAAACAAGTTTAAAGAAATTAAATGACAAATTAAGTAAAATTCTTTTTAAAATAAATGACAAGTAATTAAATTGCATTAAAAGTAAATGACGGTATGTAATTTGGAAAATTCTAGTGACTATTAATTTTTAAACCCTTTTTTTTCTTTTTTTTTAAAAAAAAACCCACACTTAAATCACTAGTCACAGTCACATAACAAGCATACTAAAAACTACTCGCTAAACATTAAAACTAAGCTAAAATCAACAAATAACACAACAATGATCATCACTAAGCTAAACATGGCAAAAAGCATAAACATAGATAAAAATAAAGAAGTAAAAAAGTCAAGAGATAACCGAATGAAACAAGGGATGTAAAATTGGCTAAATAGATGCGAACCCGCTCCAATAGCTATACCCAAACAACATACCGACTAACCGAAATAACACACGGATAGAACCAAAACTCGGAAACTAGTCTAACCATTCGAACCATTAACAATAAATTGTCCCGGAAACAATTAAACCACAACCACTATCATTCGAAAATAATTATAGCACAACCTGAAACATCATTTTCCAAACCTTCGATTAATCAACACAAAAAAACAAATTGCGAACTGCTGCTTGTCCACACTACTTTCTAATCTACCTTAAAAAAACAAAAGAAAAAAAAACTATCATGAATGACAAAAAAGTTGAAATAAAAATAAATAAGGAAAGAAAGATGTGAAAGTCAAAATCGTCTGCTGCAATTCTACCTATCTCCTACGCTACCTAAATCTACTACTTAATTCTAATTTTTTACTACTACTACTGTAGAGAGAAACAAAACAAATGTAAGATATGAAAAAGATGATCTATCCCACGTGCTCTCTCTCCATCTATTATATCTTGCGTAGGTTGTAAGCAGTTCTTTCTTGGACTTTAGTCATGGGCCTCCAACATGCATCTTTATTATTTGGCCGAGTTATGATCTTTAAAATTGGGCTGACTCTTTAGTACTTGGGCTGGGTCAGCTTCATTATGGGCTTGAGCAGCAGCCGCTGTTTGTTAACTTTATATAAATATGGGTCAGTCCAACCCATATAAATGGTGTCGGGCCGGCCCAATAAAAGATGAATGCACTGTTTGACTCAAAATTTCGCGCTATTTCCAATCTCGTGCTCGATTTCATCCGGTTTTGCCTTTGTTTTGTCCTTTTCTTGATATCCGGTACCTGCACATACATAAATGCAAAACAAACATATTTTGGGTATTTTTATGCCGTTTTTGGTCGATTAGGCCCGTATTATTATGTATAAAATATGTGTAATTAAGCACATATTAAAGGTCCTGAAGAATTGCTTGGAGGTGTTGAAGGTCCTGCAGATGGAGCTCCAAGAGAACTCATCAATTGATAAAGTCGGGTCTCTTTCCATAAAAAAAATCGACATCTAAAATTTTTCAGGGGCTGTTAAATAGTAAACAAATCAATTCTTTTAACAACTAACCATGGTATTTATATATTACACAAATAAAAAACATTTGGTTGTTCACCTTTGATTTTGGACATGCATAGTATAGTTTACCGTAACTCTCAGGTTTATACGATTGTCAAAGAACTACATCTCCTTCTCCACAACTACACGCAAAAGCTTCAAATGGCACCATCTTTACCATCTTTTTATGGTTGTGATGGTAAGAGTGTGTGATATGTTTGTGGTTGTGATAATATCTGCTTTTAGGGTATAGAAGAGTTTTTGGCCGGAGTATTTGGCGGGAGTATTAGGCAGGAGTATTTGGCGGGAGTATTTGGCGAGAGTTTTTGGCTAAAAGTATTTTCCTAATTAATCCCGCCTAGAACAATTACAAGCTGCTGAGAGGTCGACCGTCAGGCTATCGAGTCGTGATTTTTTCAACCTTTGCTATATTATCGTGGCTAAAGGTATTTTCCTCCGATATTGTCGTGAAATATTTTGTAAAATTCGTGACAATGTATTCCCCCTAAAAATTTCATGGTTCTGAACCCTAGTACCAAATTGTAAGCACAAAACAACTCCTCCAGGAAGATCCAATAATTCCAAAATTACCGTGCCATAACTCCCTCTCATCTCACCACAAATCCCGTCACCACCACAGCTCACATCACGTCTCGTCGCTGTCACTCTCCCGTCATAGACCCACCACTCCCGTCACTACTAGTAAGTATTCTTATATACGCTCCTTTAATTTTGTGCACATTGTTCTAAAAAATCATGTTTATGATTCTCTAATTGAAAATGTATAAATTATGCTGTAATTGAACATTTGTTTGGACATTTCCTCTTGTAAGGTATGTCAATTTCTATGGTAAAATTATCAATTAATTGGATATAACAATATATTAATTAGATAACCCTGTAAAGACCTATTACCACAATGAACCATGGAACCAAGAAATGTGAATAAAGTGAAATTAATTATCTAAGCAAATCATCATTGGTAGACACCTTATCCATTTGATTTTACCCTTCCCTTAGATATCCTCCTTTGGCACTCATTCAAATCCTACACTGTCACTGCTTATCTAAAGTCAATCTTCTTTATGAAACTGCTAAAGGAAATAAATAAGGGTTCATGTCTGTGGTGATAATTATGTGGGAAATGGGGCCTCACCATCTATATTAAAATGCATTGCCAACTAAAACTGTTCTTAAGTAAATAATAAGTGTATTAAGGAATTATAAGGGACTATAAATGTTCTTCAGTAAAAGTCAAGTTACCAAAACAGTACTTATACTTTGAGATTATATTGGTTTTTGTTCACTAGAACCCTTAAACTAACGATGGTGTGCACCTGCAGGACAACAACCAATTAATCTTACAATGCGGACATTGGACAAGTGCTAACCAACACAATATGGTGGCATTTCTTGACAAAAATAAGAAGGAATGATGATTTTGCAGACATAGTAGACTTCTTGAAGTGCAAACACATCAGAAATTCATTAACTTAAATCCCATTGTATCTGTTTCTTATATAAGCCGTTTTGACTACTGCAAAACCAAAACATCTAATAAAGAAACACAAATATGATGCCTAGATGCTGGCAAAGCGTGTAGTATAATAAAATCATCATCAGGAGTGATCTTCACTTTAATAATGAGGAGGTGCTACTGACTAACAACTGTTGAGATTTTGAAAAACCTAGCATTGATGGATACTGAAAAAGATTCTATAAACTATCTTTGAAAAGGCTTTGGTTTTCCCTCACTGAAGTATCTTATACATAGCCAACCTACATTGCATAGTTCAAAAACAACTGCTTGGAAAGAATTCAACAAAGTAAAGCATCGGCAATATTTGTTTAGTCTACTGGTCAAAATTTAATTTCTCAAAAATTAAATTTTTGATGGTATGTTGAGGAACTTGGATCCTAAATATAATTTTTTTTATGTATCCAAGGTTTTTATAATTATTTTTGAACAATCAAATTAAAAATCTTTCTGTACTTAAAGACATTTATAAAAAACCTTTTCATACTAAAAAGGTTTTTTTTAATATGAGAAGGAAAGGCAAAGATTTTTCAGGCAAAAACACACATTTGTTTCAAAATATGTTGGCAATTCATGCAGAAGAGGGTGAAGATTCAAGACAACCCTCTAAACCCCAACCAACACCTTCCCCTGCTCAATCCTTTCATGAAGAACAGTTATCTGATATTCCATCATCATCACAACCATAAAAGACCCAAAAACATAGGAAAGGCAAAAAATTGTCAAACAAGGTTCTTGATCTGGAGAAGGCAATGACTGCTCAAGAAAAGGAGATTGCTATCTTAAAGAAGAGAGTCAAGAAGTTAGAATAGAGGAAAAGATCAAGAACTCAAGGGTTAAAACTCTTCAAGATTGGTACTTCCAAAAGAAGAAGTTTGGATAAGGAGGATGCATCCAAACATGGGAGGAATTTAAACGCAAGGTTAATATATAAAGAAGATGAATTTAATGATGGGTTTGATGTTGTTAGGGATGAAGGTATAACACATGTTGAAGGAGATGCAGAGCAAGTGGTTATTGCTGCTGCAGAAGTAGTAAAGCTAGGTTTAAATCATAAGTGACAAAAGGCTGAACCAAAAACACCTCTAACAACAACAACAACAACACTTCTTGAAAATGATAAGGTTATAGTTGCAGCTACCCTTGTGCAAATGAGTGAGACATCAAAGGTAAATTCAATTGTTTTTGAAGATGTGGAAGAATCTACTAAGGAACAAAGAGAAGGCAAAGCTCCAATGGTTGAAGAAGATGTTCCCCCTCTATAGAAAACTCAAAAACAACTAGATGATGAAAGAGCTGGATTGGAGGAAGCCATGAGATTACAAGCTAAACAAGAAGCAAAGCATGTAGAACAAATACATTTAGATCGTTTGTTGGCTCAAAGAATGCAAGAGGAGCAAGAAATGACTAAGCAACAAAAGAAAAGACAAGCTGAAGTGCTAGAATCAGCTAAGTATTACACTGAGGAGGATTAAGACATCATTAGGGCTAACGTTGAGTTAAATGCAGAATTTTCCAAGATTCTTCTAGTAGAAAATGAGCCTGGGAAGACTTTGCAACAAGGATGGTGAACTTACTAAATCAGAGAAAGAAGTTCTTTGCTAAACAGAGAGCTCAGGCAAGGAGAAACAGGCCTATGACATAAACTCAACAAAGAACCTACATGTCCACCTATCTGAAGCATCAAGGATCACGGACTTTTGCACAATTGAAGAAGTTAGCTGATGAAGAGATCAAGGTAAAATATGAGAGGTTGGTCAGAAGTATAGCAAACTTTATACCTATGGGAGCTGAAGAAAGAGTAAAAAGGCCTAGACCAGAACTTCAGTCTGATACTTCCAAGAAACAAAAGACTACTGAAGTTAAGGAGGTTCGAGTTATAGAGGAGCCAGTAAAGGAACCAACACATCCTAAAGCAGGAGCGATTGACAGCCAATCAGAGTCAAGGATAACCATAAATCAATGGCAAAGGAAAGAGGAATTTTGGGTCAATCAACTGCTAAAGAAGGATGAAGAGTATAGAAAGAAAAAGAGGAGTTGAGTCAGTTTTGATCATTCTTTTGATGATCATAATGAAGTGGAGTAAAAGAATACTTTAAGATCAAAGGTCACCAAACATATGCTTGGAACTCTGAATATTATGGACGCGAAAACCATTACATGATGAAGTGTGGTTCTAAATGAGATCAATTTGAATGTAGTCACCCATATATAAATTGAAGCAAAGTGTACTTTAGTGTAATTGTTTAGAGTCTTATCTATTATTGTAGAGATGATTTGTCAGCTCGAATATACCAGCTAGTGAATGATAAATAACAAGTATGAGATACCCTGAAGATAATTATTTAATACTTTGGGGAGATTTGACAACAAAGTTCCCATCCAAATAAAGAATGATTTCTAGAAATCTCAAGAAAGTAAATATTATACTGGAAGTAACATAAATCACTGTTTCAAATACCTGAAGACAGACACTGAAATGGTCAAGTCACATGCTAGTTGAGAAGAAACCCTTTGATAAAGAAAGAGCTATTGCAGATGTTTGGAATAGATGAAAGGAATGAAGATGACAGTACAAGGCACTGGAGCTTAATAAATTTCATCAAACAACTGATATGAAGAACCAGCTAAAGAAGATTTCAATAAAGCCTGCTCTTTGGACAAGTAAAGGGGTTGGCTTCTTTTGTTTTGTGGACAGACGTAAGGTTTATTAGTGTATAATAATATTCAGTTTGTGTCTAGTGAATTAAGGTTATGATGTAAAGAAGATTTTGCTGGATAATCCTAATTAATGAAAGTTAAGATGTTTATTAAAGTTTAGGTGTAATTATGAGGTTTAGAACTGTGTTAAAGTACATAATACTGCCTAGGCTACACATAAAACTGCAAAGCTAAGTAAAAATGCTAGCTATTACTTATTTAAAAACCTTTCATTAAAAGTGAAACAAGCTGAAAATAAGCAGAGGGAAGAAAAGCCACAGTTTAAAAAGCATTTCGCTATAAGCAAAATCTTTAAGCTACAAGCTCAAAAGACAATGAAGCTTAAACTAACTAATATTAAACAGGAAATGCCTAAACATTAACGAATATGTTAACTCAGGCAAGATGGTAACCCCACTTGACATCCGTAAAAGGGAATGTCGCGGGTTTGATTCTGCTGGGGCGTAACATCCTTTTTTTAAAGCTTTAGCTACTATCCAACAACAATAAACTTAAACATCATATAATTAAAATAGAAATGATGACATTCAATTAACGTATAGTGTTAGCTCCTCAAGATAGTACGCCGCTTAGACATCATATAAAGGAAGGTCACGTTTGATTCCCTTAGCTGGGGTGTAAACAATCTTTTTTTTTTTCTTGTTATGAATATATTGGTTTTTAATTGGGTATAAAGTCACATACAAAAAGCACAAGTGACCAAAAGTGTTAATAAAGTGTGACCATATTGGAAATTATTAAATTGAAGAAAATGTGTAATTTGATGTGACTATTTATTATCATAGCCCCACAATGAATTTGAGATGTTTCTGTGACCTTTTTGTAATATATAGCCACACAAAGCAGAAGCAAATTTGTTTTGGGTATTATTCACATACAACAAAGCATTAAAGTGACCATAAAGAGTTAATAAGTGATGACCAAATGTTTAAAATTTAATGAAATATGTATATTGAGTGACTATTGATTATCTTAATTGTCACATGAATTTGATGTATTTGTGGACCTTTTGTAATATTTAGCCACACAAAGCATGTTTGTTTTTGGGATATTTAGTCACATTACAACTAGCATAAAAGTGACGCAAAAGTGTTAAAAAAGTGTGACCAAATGTGTTAAAATTGAAGAAATATATATTTTTTTGTGACTAAAAAAAATTTTTGAAAATCATCCAATGGCCACAAAATTTGAAAAGATTATGTGACCTTTTGTAATAATTTAGCCACACATCAGCATGATTTGTTTTGGGTATTTAGTCACATACAACTAAGCATAAAGTGACTCACAGTTGTTAATAAGTAGTAACCATATAGTGTTTAAAGTTAAGAAACAGTATATTTATGTGACTATATGATCATCTAAATTGCCACATGAAATTTATAGATTGTGTGACAAAACGTTTAGTGTGACCATATATGCATTTGGTACACAGTGTTAGACCAAAATGTGACTAAACACATTGCTTTTGGCAAGCTAACAGAAAATTAACTTAAGACACTCATATATAAGTTACTGTGACCATAATGATACTGGATTTTTGGCATACACTTTAATAATGTGTGACAAAACGTTTAGTGTGACCTATAAAAGCCATTTAGGTCACAAAGTTCAAGGAGTGTGTGACAAATATTTGTCACTATTAATATGAATATCGTGACAAAAAGCTTCAAGCTTACTTGTATTTGTCACAGTTTCCAAAATTCCAAGTGACCCAAACAATATTAACCAGATTACTTTTAGCCCATCATGATGTACGAATAGTGTGGCATACGGATTCTAATAGACAACACAATAAAAATGATCATGTGTGACCTAATAAGTAAATGGTGTCTTTAGGTACCATTTGGTCACATAACTATGTGAAAGTGTGGCCGTCACATTTTGCCATGTGTGAACCAAAACCAGTTCTTGTACTAGTGCAATGAATGACAACACGTTTGCGGCAAAAAACATAAACTAAAGCGAACCCAAAATAGACAAAACTAAAACTCATTGCAAACCTGCATTAATTGTCAATTTTTTAGACGTGCAGATTCCAAAAAAAGAGCAAGTAGTTACATTCAGATATTAGATACCGGATATAAATCACCATTAAGAATTGCATATGACTTCCACCTCATGATGATTAAGAATAGTTTTTTTAACAGAAAGATCTCTCAAAATTTTATAAAAACAGGTATGTAGTTGTTCTGAAGAAGATTTTTTAAAACAAACAGGAAATCTAACCGTGAAGATGAAGGTTTTGCCAACCGCATATCGACGCACCCTAGATATCAGAGGAAACTATCTAAACTTATTTGGTTGGGTTGTGTTTTAGCAAAAAGGAGAACATGTCAAACCAATAGAAAATCTCCATAAGTTGATGATTAATACATAAAACCTCCAAAATCATTCATTTCAGAGATTTAATATATAATTATTCATGAAATTATTGTTAGTAATACAGTTCTACAAAAACGTACATAAAATCAGGGTTGCATGTCAAACCCAACCCGCTCAGACCCATTGTGATCCTATCAGTAGACCCGTTACCCAACTCACATGCACCTGATAGGTAGAGCCGTAAAGGTCAGGTGTAAGATTCAAACTCACGACATTTAGTTAAAGATGAGATTTCAATCACTTGTGCAAGCCCAGATGGGCCAGTTAAAATGTCTATATAATATAAAATTTACTAAACACTTGAAAGTTTGCTAAGTAGATAACACTGTTTTCATTACCTAGCCTCTTTGGCATTATCAAATCTGATCATTTGACTATAATGCATATTCTCCAGTGCAGATAAAGAACTTTGTCTTGTTGTAGTATTCTAATAAGTGGAAAATTTGTCACCAGTTAATCTTTCCAATCTTTCTCTAGCTTTGACACGTGCTTTTTCTAGTCTTACTCAGGCCACTACTAGTACTTGTGGTCTGAATTGTACAGTTGCCCTTTCAATAGTAGTTTGTTCTGCTTTCCTCCATAGTATTAAACAAATGCCTATTCACAACCTTCAGGTATATATTAGATGCATAAAGAGGGAAGATAAATATACCAGTATCTTAGGTTATCATAAACGAAGACAAATATACCAGTTTCTCCATTGTTTTCTCCTTTTCGCAATAACTATTTCCTCTATTTAATCCTGATATACATAAAAATAGACTTTAAATACACCATATTCCTATGAATTGAGCAATGAGTATCTATGTGGATATATATTTTCAAATTATAATCGTCTAATATTTATGAGATACACCTTAGTTACTAATGGCAGTTACACTAATTTTCATAAACCCAAGCTCTCATCCTGTGTGATACCAATAAGAGAATATCAAGCAAGTCTTTTAGATATTGTATTGAAAATTAGACGACTAACAGATCTAAACTTAAAAGAATAGATGCACATAAACATAAACCATAACTTGTAGCTAAACATAATAAAAATAAACAATAAATACCTAACTTTTCCGTTAGATCCTAATATACATACAAACTTAATCACATAAATTCCAAACTGAACCTTAATTACATACAACTGATAAGCCTAAACTTGAACAGAAATATAAAAAATTAGCAAAAGCATTACCAATGTGAGATCATATGAACAAGGCCAACATAGATTCTATATGAAATTGATCTATAAAACATCATTAGCTGTAGCACAACATCTGTTAAAAATTAGACCAACAACCCCGTAAATAAAGCATCATCAGTTGGAGTGTTATGAATAAATGGATGTTAGAAAAAGATTGTGTACCTGATTGTTGGAAGAATTATGTAACTCAAGCCATCAATTACAAAACATGTAAGAAGTAATCTAGAGATTTTTAGTTTAATGTGTGGTGTAGGTGAAATGAAAGAAAAACATCAAAACAAAAAGAGAAAAAAAACGGTAGGGGAAAAAATCCCGCTCAAAAAGGAGAAATGAATGAAATAAATTTTTGGAACTGTGACGAATGTGTTGGAGGAGGTTTTGAAATATTGGGGAAAATAAAAGCGGGACCATATGTACTGAATATTTTGGCGACACATAAATAACGTGTGCAAAAAGATTAGTTGACCATATATGAATTATGGTCACCTGTTCAAGTGAGTACATAAATTTGTCCACTTTTAAATAGTATATCGTGACTAAATGCTTCAAACTTACCTTTCATTGTCACATAAACACATTCAAATTCATAAAGAGGCTAAATATACGAGCAAAAATATAGCAGTCACTTTATAAATAATGTGTGAGAAACTTGTAACAAAATGATTTTACCACAATAACACAATTACTTTATGTGTATGATTTTTTGATCACACTGTTCAAGTTATGAGAACTTAATCTTTGTCACATACGTATAAAATAAAGTATGACTAAAGTTCAATTAAGACTAAAGTACAAGTTGCTAGACACTTATTTCCTGACCGTTACCAAGATAAAGACACAACTATTTACAACGTCTTGATCAATGATCAAAAACAACAACCTAAGTTGGCGTTCCCGTAACGGTCAACTTCCCAATCATCCCATAACTTTACATACTCTACAAGGCAAGTGGCGATATCTACCACTTTGTACAATACTTTACATCGTCCATTTTTTAGACGTATCGACGAATAATCAATCCTTCGTGTGATTCCTTCGGTAATTGCAAAATGATTATCTTCAAAACTTTCTTTCTCTTTTTGTATTTTTTTCTCATTTTTTTGATTTTTTTTACAAACATTCAAATCTTGGTGTAGTTTCACCATCTTCACGATCATAATAATTTCGGATAATTTCTTTGGTAATTCTTCGTCCTTCGGTTTCATCAATAATTGTGACGGTAGTAAAATCACATGAGTTTTGACTACTAATATACATTCCCATTTGCAATGTGCAAATTTCCAACCACACCAAAGATAGAAAATGACACAAGACTCAGGAAATACAAACTTTACACTTTAAGCAACTAGCAACTGTAAATTAAACTTAATCTAACAGGGTAGGTTAAGGTGTAAGGGTGTAACGAAACAAATAGTTGGTGTAAATTCCTAAAGGATTGGCTCTACGGGTTGTTCTATTGGATCATCACTCTAAAGATGAGAGTGGAAAGGGTTTAAACGGGAGGTTAACTAACCTGTGTAGTTAGTTAATTAGCAACATGTAAAGGCGATTTGTGTGTAATCCTAAAATTTACCAATTTAAACAAGTTACTCCATCTAAATCCATAGTACTTATCATTGTGGTCTCGAATAGATATACCAAGCCAAGTTCAAAAGTTTACAACATCACCGTACACTCATATTTATATGGAATCGGGTTAAACATATGGAAAACAGAAAGGCTAAATTCCATAAATCAAACAAGGGTATGTGTGCGGAGTTTATGTAACAAGTAATTTCACAAAAGTGTGCTTGAAATTTTTTTAAATTTGAGCATAATTTAAGCATTTTAATCATTTTAATGTGAAAAATAGGACAAGTAAACATTCTAATTACATCCCCTCACTTGAATTATACAACGTCCTTATTGTGTAAAACATTAAATACGAGAATTTAAAAAGAATTAGAATGAGAAACTCCCCTGATATTTGCTCGGCAGATTCTCAAAGTTGCATTTATATAGAGGCAAGACTTGTGTAAACACCGCCTTGAATTTAGACTCCAACACTTCATGATTTCCAGAAAATTAAATTCTCTGCCAATATTCGTCGATATTTCCTTCTCGAGGTCCTGTATAGAATATAAGAAGAACATGTGTATTCCTATCTTGGTACCTACGGTTAATTTAAACTAAACTAAACAAAATAATTACGGGTCAGTCTGGTGGATACGGCGTATCAGATGAATGAATACGCCGTATTCAAAATCTGACAATAATGTTTTTAAAGTGCAATAAAAATAAAGACTGATAACGTCCAGACAATCAATACGCCGTATGGTATGGAGCGGATACGCCGTATTGATGTCTGGGAAGACATACTCGATAACAAAATTAAATAACATTTTGGGTTGTCTCTCGGGAAGCACTTTTGTTTACAGCGAAGTCTTTAAGTTAGACTTGTCTTCAGCTTCTCTTCATTCAGCTCTAGTCACCATCCATCCTTCGTCCATAATCTGAAAGATTTCTTGGTAAGCTCGGCATGCCTCTTTTCTTGTAACAGTAAGATCGTCGTATTCGTCTTCTTTTACAGCAACATACTCTTCATCATCATTGAACGAATATTTGATCATCATATATCTCCTTATATTGCACACCGGTAGCTCATGAACTTCACATAATTCTTCACTCTTATTATGTTCATGATTTATCTCATAAGCATCATCGTAGTTTGTATAAGTATTCCATCGTCTCTTTTGTTCGTAACGTGACTCATCATCATCTTCTTTGATAAATCCTTCCATGATAGCTTTGTTTCTTAAAGCCTCATCTTTAAGTTCACTATCTTCCAAAGCTTCGTACCATTTGTAATCCTGATAATGAAGTTGGTTTTCAATAATGTAAGTTCCGGGTAAATTTCCTCCATTACAGTATCCATCGTCCTTCCAACTACATGTTGGCCATTCTTAACACCCAGTCTTATAGTTGAAAGGCTTGCAAGTATGTTCAACTGGTGTGGGTTTGGTCCAAACTCCAGTGTTAGTCCATGGCTTCTCATCGACCCATGGTACGTCCTTGTTCCATTCTTAGATCTGATTATTCTTGTAATCTTCATATGTCTTGAATCCCTTAATGTCCTTAGTAAGTAAGTCTGGATCGATTTGAAAAAGATAGTTAAACTTATTGAATGCCTTGCACATAGGTGTTTTAAAATCAAATAAATTAGTCTTGATCCTAAAGACTTCAGCAACTTCATTCATATCATCAGAAGATTCGTCATCTATGAGCTCAACCTCATCATCTCCTCTGATCCAGTAAATCCATAATGCTTTCATAGTATAATGATCCATTGTCTTGCAGTTAAATTTTTTTGACCTCAACCATTCAATAAATGCAACATCAAACAGATCATACCCCCATGTCATCATCATCATCCTCTGAATCATCATTTCTTTTTGAGTTACATGGGATGTTAGCAACTTCAACTTCATATGTGAATAAATCATCATCCATTCTGCTTAATCTACTGACTTCCCTATTGAAAATTTCAAGTTGTGTATCGCAAGTGAGCAAAATATCTTCGACCTTAACGTCCATAATTTTCTCGAACTCTTCTTTGATAACCTTTGTCATTCTTATTGAAAAAATACCCAGAAAATTATCATTAGAACCAGCGGGAGAAAGGTATATATAAAAAAAAATTGGGCTTTAAGTTCGAGAATCGAAAAGAACTTTTATCAGATGATCTGTACGCCGTATCCAATGGAAGTGGATACTCCGTATTAATCAGTTAGAGTGAATACGTTGTATTGGACAGAGAATTAGATACGCCGTATCCGATGGAAGTGGATACGCCGTATTCAACTATCGACCAGAACAGTGTATAAACAATTAAATACGCAAACAATTAAACATACAAATATACAAGAAAACAATTAAATAAAAATATACAAATATTACAGAATATACAAGAATATACACTAATCTAAATTACACTAATTCTAAGGGTTAGATCTAATCTAATGTTAAAAACCAAAATATCAAAATAAAAATCAAGACTAATTTTTACTCCCCGGCAATGGTGCCAAAAACTTAATGTGTCGTTGTGTGGTGTATATTTTATTGATTCAAGTTTTAAATTTATCGTTTGCCGACCAAACCAAAAACAACACTTGAACGGGCAGTGTACCCGGTCGGTAGTAGTTTCGTGGTAAGTAGAGTGTCAAACACTTGAAGCGAGGTTAAATTTATCAATTTAATTAATATCTTGGTTATCTAATCTATGTTAATTCTACTCTATTTCTAAACCTATGTCAGGCTAATATCCTAATTCTAACGGAAAAATGAGGTTTTTAGCCTGAGAGACTAGCACGGTTTGGTTGGTGTCTATAATCAATTCAAGGCACTTTTACCCATGCAAGATAATTAACAAAAGATGAAAGAGCGGTCGAACCTTATATAAGAAAACTATATTAACCATTATTAATCCGATTAGAATGTTGGTTTGTTTATTAAGTGCAATGATTTCTTCTCTCGAGGTGGCATATCATTCTTAAGACTTAGGCGTTACATCATCCTAAGACCTAGACACATTAATTCTGTCACAATTAAAGCATCCGCATAAAGCATTCTTATTTGCTAATTATAATCTATCTTAGGGATTAAGGAAATGGTGATCTTGTTAAACCCTATCTCATAGAGACTTTACCCACTTACCGCTTAATGGCAATCTAGACACTAGTAGTCTACTTGTCCAACTATCTAATGGAATCAAAACATTACTTGTTGAATTATCTAGGTCACCTGCTAGTCAACACGATCAATAAACCATTGGCAATATCCAATTAACTAGTTAAGCCCGAAGCGTATCCTAGACACAGACTTAGAAGGACAATATTTGTGTAACTATGATTCTAGATGTATAAATTACTATATGGAGAGCTATCCTGGACTCTAGATCTACTTGGTCTGCTTTACTAGATCCAGTTGAATGATAGGTCGCATACAAAAGCGCGTAAACAAGTATAAATTGATAAACATAAACAAGCATACAACGATAAATCAAGAAATCAAGATAAACAAATACCAAACATTCAGATCTTCATAATAATGGCTAATACCCGAAGGTATTAGCCTTCAAACGTCATAATAAATACAAGAGCAATTATTTAGCCAAGGTAAACTAACCGAGTTAACGAATGATACCAAAAACTAAACGATTACTAAAGTATATGGAATTACACGTTGTCTTTCATCTTTTGAATCAAATTCATCGATATGTTGGGGGCATAAAGTTGGTTCAGTTGAGAGATCCGATTTAGACGTTAGAGCATCATTGTAAACAATGGCTGGAAATTCCTTCTCAAAATCTTTAAAGAAGTATAAATCACCAACACAACTAACCTTAGGCTTGGGTGATGGAAACAAAGGCATATTGACTTTTTCATTGTTGTTTTCTGAATCTATTTTCAAATCATTGGTAGACCTTATTTTTATAGAATGAGTTTTTTCTAAAAACTACCGTGGTAATCTTTTGTTTTTTTATTTTTTTTTTTTTATCGTCGAAATCATCAAACGAAATTCTAAAGTTAATTTCATCGTTAAGAGAACTTACCGTGGGTTCGCAAGATAGGGTTTCACCTGATGTCAAACTATCATTGAAGATTATAGCTGGGAATTCATTTTTAATGGATTTGAGGTCGTGAATGTCTTCATCATACCAGATTCTACCATGCATAGCAGTTTCCCAGTTGAACACTTTCCCATGTTTTTGACTTTTTTCTTCCTCGAGCCTGATGTATTCCTTCATAGTAATGTTTAGATCGTCCATCCTGTAATAAACTTACTAGGGCAGAAAATCGTCAAATAACAAACAAGTCTTATTTAGTAAACTAAATACGCCGTATTATATAAAAAGAATAAACAAACAGGAATATAAACTATTCTAAACTATACTAATCCTAAAGGTTAGATCTAATCTAATCTAAAAATCAAAATATCAAATAAAAATCAAGATTAATTTGTACTCTATCGCAACGGGGCCAAAAACTTGATGTGTTGTAGTTAAGGCTGAGATTTCGTGTGATGCAAGTTTCTAAAATTTATATTTTGGGGGTCGTCCTAACCAAAAACAACACTTTAACAGGCAGTGTACCTGGTCGGTGGGAGTTTCATGGTAACTAGAGTGTTGAACACTTGGAGCGAAGTTAAATCTTTTAATTTATTAATACTTTGGATTTTCTAATCTAACTTAGTCTAATCTATGCTAAACCTACACTAAACCTATGTTAATCTTAAATCTAATGGAAAAAGGGGGGTTTCAACTTGAGAGACTAGCACAGGTTTAGTGGTGACTAAAATCAACTCAAGATACGTTAACCCACGCAAGCAAATTAACAGAGAATAAAAGAGCGATCTAGCCAAATATAAGAAAACTGTATTAACCATTATTAATCCAATCAGAACGTTGGTTTATTTATTAGTGCAATGATTACTTATCTCGAAGCGGCATATCATTCTTAAGACTTAGGCAAGACTTCTTCCTAAGACCTAGACATGTAGAATTATGTCATATAAAAACACATCCGCATAAAGCATCCTTATATTTTGATTATAATTCATCTAGAGGATGACACAGTGTATGTCGTACGAACCCTAACTCATCAAGACTTTACCAACTTACTGCTTAACGGTAATTTGTATTAGGTGGTAGTCCACAGTCCATACTATACCAATGATCAGAACGTCATTAGTTAGTACTAAGCCACCACCTATAATGGTACAACTAGTTCAACTGAGGCAAGCATGACGTTGGTGATCCTATTTATTCCACCTATATGCATTACTACATGGAGAGCTATCCTGGACTCTTAGCCTATGCCCAAACAACACCAAAGTTACAGCGCATTAAATATGTAGGACTAGACCTAGTTGAATGATAGGTCGCATACTTAAGCACGTAAACAAGTATCATGTTGTTAGGAATTATGCATTCCTGACTTAGTATAGTTAGTTATATTAGTTAGTACCGATAGTTGTAATTAGTACTGACAATACAAAGTAGTTAGTACTGATCAGTTAGTTAGTACTGATAGTATAAAATAGTTAGTATCGTTTAAGAGATATGCATGAGATATTATAGGAAAAGATATGCATTATCTTTTACGCATTTTGTAAGTCTGTTAGGGTTTATCCTTGGTCTATAAAAGGAACCCTACGGCATTAGAGAAGATACATCTCATATACAATCTCATATCTCATAGTTAGTAATCTGTAATTATTTTAGCAAATTAATACAAAAGTTTAGTTATCAATATTCATTGTTCTTCTTAGCATTATAAGTTAGTTTCCTCATAACTTATAGTGTTTATAGTAATTGTTTCTCCTGTAGTTTGTATGGATCAATCCATATTGGCTACAACCCTTAACAAGGTAGAAAGATCTATATTCAAAGGGATCTACAAGTGGTATCAGAGCCTATAGAGAAACTCTGAGTAAGAAGAACAAAAACCAGTTATAAACCTCTATCTTACAAAGCTATTCAATGGCTGGATCAGAAGATGATATTCCACCACCACCACCACCACCATCACAAATCTCTCAACAACAAAAAAACCCCTCACACTATCTTTAACCATCAAAACTTCCTATTTCAAGAAGGCAGAATATGACATATGGGCCATGAAAATGGAACATTATTTGGCCCATACAGACTATCCTATTTGGGAAGTTATTTAAAGAGGAAATGGTCCCGTGAGTGTCTCAACTGATACAAATGGTTTAATAAAGGTTCTGCCTCCCAAGACTACAAAAGAAAATTTAGCCAGAGAAAGAGAAAGAAAAGCAAGGACCACTTTGCTTATAGCTTTACTAGAAGATCATCTTGCTAAATTTCATAAAATGACGGATGCTAAAGAAATGTGAGAAGCTATGAAATCTAGATTTGGTGGAAATGATGAATCAAAGAATATGCAAAAGTATATTCTAAAGAAATAGTTTAAAGGCTTCTCTATATCAAACTTAGAAAGGCTACATAAGGCTATGTAGGTTCTCAAAGGCCCTTCGGAGTTAGATTAACTAGCGATTCATGGTCCAGGCGTCTACACTGAAGTTGCAAATCTTAAATATCCTCTAGGGACTTCTAACCTTCTGCCTCCGGTCTCAAGTTTCCTTAATTGTGAGAACCAGCCAGGAGTGGTCAATTCTTTGTTTTGATGATCTGTATAAATAATCTTAGTCTTTAAGTTGATGTTAAAGGCTTACTGCACCATCCTACTAGCACGCAGAATGTTTGCTTTTGTTTCAGAGAAACCTGCAAGTAACCTAAATGATGTTAATATCGCTTAAGGTGGTATTCTAATTCTTCTAGTCATAACTCCAATATGAACATCCTATTACTCCATACTCGTACTTGCAAATCAATCAAGTTACCCACAATTGAATCATGAAGATCTAGAATAGCTTGATGAGTTGATTAGAAAAATGGACTTGAAATGGCAGGTGGCCATGATTTCCATGAGAATGAAAAAGTTCTACAAAAAGACAGGTAGAAAGCTACAATTTGATGCCAATGAACCGGTTGGTTTTGACAAAACCAAAGTTAAGTGTTATAGTTGTCACAAGACAGGGCATTTTGCTAGAGAGTACAGATTAAAGGGGAATCAATATAGTAGGAGGAGAGATGCTTGGAACACTAGGAATAAGGATAAAGACAATGGGAGGAGATCTGGTATACAGGAGGACTCTAAAGCTTTAGTGACTCTTGATGGAGAATGTGTTGATTGGACCAGTCACTCAGAAGATGAACAAGAGAACTATGCTTTTAATGGGCTTTGCAGCAGTTCAGGCTTCAGACATAGAGTGTACTTTCTTGTTCTAATGATTGTAAGAGTCTTTATTGCTAAACTTAAAAAATTATATGATGAACAGAGGGAACAACTTGGAGATGCCAGTATAGAAATATAGGCATATACCTAAGCTTTAAAGAAAGTTGAACCACAATTAGTTGCTCATCAACAAAGTCAACTTTGGTATGAGGAAAAGATAAGGTTTATGATAATTGACTTAGATGATAAAACTGATGTCCTTACATACCATAAGAAACTATTGACAGAAGCTGAAAAAGAAAAAGAAGAATTAAAAGCTAAAGTAGAAAAATGGCACAACTCTTCTAAAAATCATAATATTTTGCTAAATAGTCAGATTAGTGCTAGGGATAAGGCTGGACTTGGGTATGGTGATCAAATGAATAAAGGTGTTTTAAGTTATGAAAATGAAGTTTTCCAAAGTGTGTTTGTCAGTAGGATAAGTGATATAGAAGATAGTCCTGTGAATGATAGATATGCAGAGGGGATGCATGCAGTTCCCCCTCCAATGACAGGGATCTACATCCCTTCTGGACCTGATATAGAAATAGATGACTCATGATTTACATATAGTCCAAAGCAATCTAAACCTAGTGAATCTAATGCTAGAAGCAATGACTTTAATACTTGTAAATCCAATTATAGTGAAGAAACACATGAATCTATGCCTAAACCAGTTGTCAATGAACCCAAAGTAGTAAGTCAACATAAAGTTTGGTGTGATGCTCCTATCATTGAGGAGTATGAATCAGATAGTGAAGATGAACATGTGTCTCTACCAATAAAAGAACAGGAAACACCTAGTTTTGCTTTTATTAATACTGTTAAACATGTAAAAACTCCTAGGCAAACTGTTAAAGAACAAAACACATGTAGTCAGAGTCCTAAACCTGACAAAAAGGATTGTAGTGGTTTAATGGCTGAAAAACTGGGTTTAGGATATGGTTTTACCAAAAAGGCATGTTTTGTATATGGAAGTTTTAGCCATCTTATTAGAGATTGTGATTTCCATGAGAAAAAGGATGGCTAAACAAGCTGAATTAAACAATAAGATGAGTAAGGGGTCTGGTCAAAGGGAGATTAGGCAAGTATGGAACAATGTGCAAAGGGTGAATCATCAAAACCAATTTGTTCCAAAAGCAATACTAACTAGAACTGGTAAGATTCAAGTTAATACTACTAGAACTAGCGGTACTAACACAGTTAATATTTATATTGCTAGAATAGCTGGTTCTAACACAATTATACTGATAGGCTATTTTAACATACAGGCAGTACCAACTAATGCTGCTAGGAAAGTTAATACTGTTTAGCCTATGGTGAATAATGCTAGACCAAAAGCTGGTTTTCATAAAACTCTTTCACCTTTTAGAAAGCCATTTAATCGAACAACAACACTTAATTTTTCATATCAAAAAGTTAATACTGCTAAGGTAAATGCAGTTAGTGCTGTTAGGGGAAAAAGGGAAACTGCTATTAAGCCCTCAGCAGGTTGTAGTTGGACACACAAAAGACATTACTAGAACAAAGTCTCCAAATACCATGGTGGATCAAGTTCTAGAAATTGTGTTGCTTTCAAAGATCCACTAGGCAGACCCAAGCCCAAAAAGGCTTGGGTCCCTAAGAGAAACTAATCTCTCATATTTAATATGTAGGATTATCCACAAAGAGCTTTATAGAACAAAGGGATTGTTAATAGTGGATGTTCCAGGCACATGACTAGAAACATGGGCCTCCTACCATGCTGAATTTCAAGCTTTAATGGGTGGCCTGTTTGCGTTTGGAGGACATGTAAGGTTACATAAACTAGTAAAGGTAAATAAAAACAGGAAAGTTAGATTTTGAGGATGTGTGCTTTGGAAAGGAACTACAACATTTCTATCTCTTTTCTGTGTCCATAGATGTTGACAAGAAGAACAAGGTTCTTTTCACACTCATGAATGTCTTGTGTTGTCTCCTGAACCATGAATGTAAGTTACTGATAAAAATCTAGTTTTACTTAGAAATCCTAGACAAACAATATGATATAATTTAATTTGAGAGAACATGGTTCATTTGGAGGTTTTAGCATGTTTGATTGCAAAGGCCACAATTGATGAATCAACAAATGGCATAAGATTGGTAGGGTCTATGTTAACTATAAAAACTTAAACAAACTTATGAAGGGAGGAAAACTTGTAGAGTTTACCTTCAAATATTTTTCAAAATGACACCTTTGTTGATTGTTAGAAATGAATAGCAGTAACATGGCCTCCTAAGGGGCCAAATCAGTGAGATCCTACTTAGTCAGCCCTTAAGCTTTTGCATATGGATTTCATTTAGACCTACATCTGGTAAGGAGCTTAAAACATAAGATCTTATTACCGGTTATCACTGATGATTTTAATAGGTTTAGTGGGTGTTCTTCTAAGAACTAAGGATAAAACCTAGTAGAATCCTTAAGGACTTTTAAGACAAATTCTAGGAACCAATAAATCAAATGTTTAAAACTAGTAGATGTGTAATGTTATAGAATTTAAGAACAGGGATTTTATTGAATTTCTGTAGGTCAAAAGGATCAAGAGGGCAATACAGTATGCCAGAACACCCACTGCAAAATGGAAGTTGCTAAAAGAAAGAACATTGACCTATTGAGGCTGCTAGATGCTATGCTTGTTGATTCATTTTTTTACCTAACACTTTTTGGGCTAAGTAGTTAGTACTCTTGTTATGTCCTTAAGAGGTATTAGTGACAAGCCTCAAAATTAGACACGTCTATGAATCTTATACTTGCAAACATATCCAATCATAAGGCTATATAAGACCTTTTGGGTGCCATGTGACATCTTGAATACCATTGACCACTGGGCAGTTTGATTGGGAAAATCTGATGAAGGATTTTTAGTCGGTGTATTCTCTACAAACAAGGCTTTTAGGGTATATAATTTCGAAACCAAGAGAGTTGAAGAAAAACCTTCACATAACCTTTTTAGAATAATAAACCACAATGTTCGCAAGGGAAAGGACCAACTTGGCTGTTTGATCTTGATTATTTAATTGATTCAATGAATTATCAACCTGTAAGATCAGAGAATCAAGCTAACAAACATGCAGGTCCAAAAGAAGCTAATCATAATGCAGGTACAGAAGATAATATTAATGCAGGTGATTATGAAATAGAAGCTAAATCTGATCAGGACTACTTTGTATTGCCAATATGGTCTTCTTATACTTCAACAGTCAAAAGCATAAAAGCAAAGAATGCAAGTGAAGAACCTAACAAACATCCTGATTTAAAGCCAGTAGATAAGGAGGATCAAGTCTTTTTGGATGAGCTTGAAAGACTTAAAAGACAAGAACAGGATGCTAATGATGCAGCTGAAGCTCTCAGGAAAGAGTTTGCCCAAGAAACTGAGGATTTGCTTCTTCAGGCAGGAGCTGCTAAAGCTAGCAGTACTAACATAGTTAATACTGCTAGCACATCAGTTTGTACTGCCATTTCTTATGGTGGACTATCCTTCACTAATCTAACCAATACTGACCAAGATGATTCAGAAATACCTGCTCTTGAGGAAATTTATAATAATCCTACTGATGGTATTTTTACCAATGCATCTTATGAAGATGAGGGTGCAGTGGCTGACTTTATAAATTTAGAAACTATTGTAAATGTCAGTCCTATTCCTACATCAAGGATTAACTCTATTCATCCTTCGACTTTAATTCTTAGAGATCCAAAATCAGCAGTTCAAACAAGGAGCAAAGTGACCAAAAGTTTTGGAGCCCATGCTTTTGTAAGTTATATTCAAAAGCAAAGGAGAAATAATCATAAGGACTTCCAGCATTGTTTATTTGCTTGTTTCTTGTCTCAAAATGAACCCAAGAAGAT
>BQNB010047842.1:0-42887 GCA_026074375.1 Tanacetum coccineum | reverse complement strand
ATTTTTAGAAAGTGAATTTGTTAAATGAAAAGTATTTTTGGAAAGTTAATTATTTTTTAAAAAAGTCTAGTAAATTGCGTTTAAGCAAAAAGGTATGTGCAAATAAGCTTAGGTTTTTATAAAAATTTAAAGAAATACAAGTAATTATATAATTAATAAATAAAAGAAAAAAAATTAAAAAAAAATACATAAAGGCTTATTTGGCCGGTTTTAAAAAAAAGGAAAATGAGTTTTACTTGGAATCAAATTCTAATTAGTTTTTATCTAGGATCTTTTAGGAGGCCTATAAATACAAAAATAAAGGATCCCTAGACCCTCTATTGATCGGCCGAATTTCCAAGAGAAGAAAAAGAAGAAAATTTTAGGGTTTAAGGTATTTTCTAATCCTTGTTTAATTCTAGTCTTTATTTTAATTAATGTAATCTAGCATGATGGATTAGGGTTTTAAACATGTAATTTTCGATTAGGGTTTTATGTTTCAGAAAGTTTATGATGTATAGATCATGTTTGATCATTCTTTTGATTGTTTTCATGATTGAATTATGTCGGTTAGGGTCTAGATCGCTCGAATTAATTGTTTAATTCACTGCAGAGAGTTGGGCAGTTTTGTAACGGTCATAACTCAATCATAAATTATCAAATAATTAATTTACAACATACTGGAGATAACCTCAGAGAGTCTACTTTCCAGAAAAGTTAGTCTCGTGAGTTTTTATGGTTGGGAAGTGGGTCAAAAGGTCGTTACAAAATCAGTGTGTAAAACTGTGACGAATTTTAGTTGTGGTTTTCATTTTTCTAAAAATACTTAGACATCTAGTTAGAGGCTCTAAATCATGTGGAAATTAGTTTATATATTATGTGTGACTCCTGAATTTTTGCTAAGCCTAAAATGAGGTCTAAAGTGGTCATCTGGTGTCATACTTTTAGGGGGTCAGATTTTGGACGAATTCTGAACACTTTGGATTAATGAATTTCTAAAGGGTATTTGTAAAATGGAAATGGATTTGGGAGAGATATGAGAGGTTCATAGGACATATATGTAGCTTGGTGAATTTTGGTTTGAATTGTGGAAGTGTTTAACTGGTACGTTTGGGACGCGTGAGTATAAAATTCTGCTCAAAACCAAAAAATTTAAAGTGTAGCATTGGAGTGTAAATGACATATGTAGGAGTTGGAAAAGGGTTCAATCAAGTATAGAACTATGAGAACTTGGTGATAGCTTAGATATCCAATCATTAGTGAGTTACATCATATTGGGTTGAATGCCTAATGATGGTAGCTTCATTGTGGCTTAATTGTTTAGATTATCCTGTGTGTGTTTGTGATGCTGTTTATAAAATTAGGGTTCTTAAGTTTCTGGAAGTTTATGATGTATAGATCATGTTTGATCATTCGTTTGATTTCTTACATATTTAGTTGTTTAATTCAATGCAGAAAGTTAGGCAGTTTGGTAACGAGCATAACTCAATCATAAATTATTAAATAAATAATTTACAACATACTAGAGATAACCTCAGAGAGTCTACTTTCCAGAAAAGTTGGCCTCGTAAGTTTTTATGGTCGGGAAGTGGGTCAAAAGGTCATTACAAAATCAGTGTGTAAAATAGTGACGATTTTCAGTTTTGGTTTTGATTTTTCTAAAAATACTTAGACATCTAGTTAGAGGCTCTAAATCACGTGGAAGTTAGTTAGAGGGTAATGGATTACCCTAGGATTTGTTATGTGGATCGTGGGCACGTTCCGTCCCGTTGTGATTGATTGTGAGTTGTATGATAGCCTATGTGATAGCTAGCTTAAATTGTTCTGCCATGATATGTTAATCGCAGCAAATTGTTTTGTTTTTTTTAAGGATTGATTTGTGTGTCTTAAACCTATGACTCTCACCAACCATTGTGTTGACGTTTTTAAGCATCATTTTCAGGTGAGGTTCATGAGGATATTAAAGCTAAGAGAAGTGGCTAGAATGACCGCTAGGATTACATTGGAGTTCGCTCTTGAGTTTATTTATGTTTTCTGTTTGAATAAATGCGTTTGCATGAATTGTTTGGATTATGTTTTTGCATGTCATTTATTGACGAGACCTCTTTCTCATTAATAAAGACACCATTAGGTTTTGGGTATTGTTATGACACTTTGTGTCTTTGCTTTACTTTAGTTCTCATTTTAGTATTCTCTATATAGACACCATGTGTTGTGATAATATCCATTCTTGTTTACGCCTCGCGTTTCCGCCTTGGCGGGGTGTGACAGTTATCTTTACCAAAACCGTTATCTCATACGAAACCATTACCAAAACCGTTATCTTTACCAAAATCGTTAACTCATATTATGGTTGTCTGGTAATTACGTAAAATGACTCAACACTTGGGCTAAGTGTGACATAAATACAATTCACTCAAGACACCTTCAATCGTTAAAACGAAACAGTCGACCAAATACTCCGCGGAAATCTGACGAAAAGAAATGAGCAAAACTCGAGAGCCGAAAATAAATAAATTCATATTTCCATAATCGGTACCATATATATATATATATATATATAATAATAATTTAAATAAAATAAAATATTTTATTATTATTTTCGTCTTATTGTCAGGCTAACGGGGTAATTACAACGTCTCGTTATTTTAATATGTCCATGTCCAATAGCTTTTATCTCGACACTTAATCTTCCATAAAAATTAATCGGAAGAATCCACCATGTTCTTTACAGTATCATCAAGAATCACTTCCTCTCATTCAAAATAAACCTACAGACACGCTTAGCAATATTGTTGTTGCACGCCTAAAAGAACATACATGGCACATAATTTCAAAAGAAAAATTTTTTGTATTTCTTTTCTAATTCTAATCACAAATTTTTAGAACAACGAAACTACATTTTTTAAAACTATATGTTGTTTTTTTAGAACAGGATGCTGTAAAAATACAATTATATGGATGGCAGAAGTCCTGCATGTTTTTTTGATGGTTCCTGTCAGTTCTCACGCACTAAGAATGGTTCTGAAAGAAAGTCCTCACTATATAATATATATATATATATATATATACATGTATATAAATAATATACTATAATAAATATATATATAAATATATATATATAAATAAGTAATTTAATAATTTATAATTACCGCCGTCTTATTATCGGGCAAACTGGGCGTAATTATAAATTCATTCTGCCATTTTTGTTACGTTCACACGTCTAAAATTGACTTAACCTTAAAAACTGATATTCTTAAAAGCCACCTTTGGATCCTTATGGGTTTCGCATGAGTATTTACATAACATTTTCCAACAAAATTGACATTGACTAATCGTTTCGTGTTGCAAACAACATTTCTAAGGTTTTCAAGCCTATTATTTTTTTCCAAAATTCTTTCCCATTAATTCAATCAAAGATACCACAGGAGTCCATATTTTTGTTTAACGTAGCTCTAACCATCGTGACTATTTCTCCTAGATACAAGCTAATAACTTTCCACTTTCGTAATAATTTTGTAAGTTCAATTATTCCGAGACCTCGAATCCAAATCAACCAATTTCTCTTCTCTCCTCTTGGGTCCGAAAGCCCAATGTAAGTTCAATTATATTTGGCAAATCCAACAAAATCCCTCTTAGCCCAAACCAAATCCATTAGTCCATTTATAAGTCCATTAATCCATTTACTTGTTATTGGGTCTTATGGCCCATTAAGGTCTTAAGCATTTAGTCTGATAGCAAAACTTAGTCCATACCTTTTACATAAGTCCAAAATATAAACCAAAACCCAATAGGCCTTAAGCCCATTAAGCCGAACCAATATAAGTCGAAATCACACATAGCCGTGACCCATTAAGCCGTGGCCCAAATAAGCCGAAACAAAATGAGCTATAAGCTCGATATTTACATATGTTTATTTTAAATATATATATAAGTATTTATTAATTTAAATAAAATAATAATATTTTATTATTATTTTCGTCTTAATATCGGGCTAACGAGGTAATTACAATGTCTTGTTATTTTAATATGTCCATGTCTAATAGTTTTTACCTCGACACTTAATCTTTCATAAAACTCATCTTTTATTCCTTCAAATCAAATCGACACAAATGTTTACAAATATTAAATATTTAAGAAATGCTTTGAGGAAATATATCTTTCGTCTTGTAGTTAATTTGAAATAAAATAATATTTTATTATTAAACTCTTGAAAATTTACCCTGTTAAGTAAAGTTTCTAAGTACAAACTTCTTTCGAAAATTCGGCATGAACCGTACGTCTATACTACATTTTCCAAAGTTTTAAACCTTAATCCCAAACACTTTTCACGGACTCAACATTTTCCGACAAGATAACGAGAATCAATATTTTCAACACTTTTTATCCAACCGTAACAAAATAATCCAATTACATTTGGCAAGTCCAACAAAATCCCTCTTAGTCCAAACCAAAATCCATTAGTCCATTTATAAGTTCGTTAATCTATTTACTTGTTATTGGGCCTTATGACACATTAAGATCTTAAGCATTTAGCCCGATAACAAAAATTGAGTCCATACCTTTTTACATAAGTTCAAAATATAAACCAAAACCCAATGGGCCTTATGCCCATTAAGCCGAACCAATATAAGCCGAAATCACACATAGCCGTGGCCCAAATAAGCTGAACCGAAATGAGCTATAAGCTTGAAGAATACCAAAACCAAATAAGCCCGAAGCCAAAAATATAAACCGAAACTGAATAAGCTTAAGCCAAAAATATAAGCTAAAACCGAATAAGCTATAAGCAAAAAATATAAGCCAAAACCGAATAAGCTATAAGCGCAATATATATTGAGAACACAATAAGCCATAAGCTCAAAAATAAGCCAAACCATAAGCTCTTCATGAGCTTATAAATAAGCCGAGACCAAGTGGGCCGAGCCTACTTCTTGTGTCGGGCCGAGATCAAACCAAACGGACCCCTTGGTTGGGCCGAACTCATACCGAAAACAAACAAAACCCAACAAGCTCTAATAAGCACTTTGCCAAAATGTTATTTCACCACAACAACCAAAATATTTAAACTTTAAATCCTTGTTCCCTTTTTCTTTCAAATCGACGCACGCAACACCCCTTTTTTTACATTTTCGCTTTCAAGTTTCGACCTTTTTGACGATCAACTTGTATAACTAGTGTTAAGACACCAAAATAAGCATAGAAGTACAACTCAAATCAAATTTAGAAAACTTACAAGTTTTGGCGAGTTTGGTTCGGTTGTGACGCAAGAATGAGTGACCCAAAAACCTTTTTCTATGACCCATATCTAACCAATATTGACCCACTATCGATCTTTAACCCGTGCTCTTGTTAAATCTTGAAAAAAATGAAATGTTTCTTGTGTCTTGTGGCGTCCGAAAATATAAAGGAGAGAAGAGAGAAAATGTTTAGCTTTTCAAATTTTGGAATGATGAAATGGTTGAGGTGGTGGAAGAATATAAGGGTACTATGCAAGACACTTTAGCAAAAATTTGCCCTCTTGTCCCCTTTTTACCTAGGCGTCCAAATGGGATCCTAGGAGGGGTTCGGGTTCTCCTTTTCGTGTCGGGATCACTTAAAACTCAAGACTTGCCAATTTAAAATGTTACCTGAGCTTAACTAATATTTTTATTGTGTTCAAAATTGTTTTTCCATAAAACTAGGTTATTTACACGACATACTTCTAAATAAATTACTACAAACATTCATTTGAGCCGTTGACGGCCGTGTCAGGACCGAAAACATAAATTTTTATTAAAACTTTACCGAAACTCGCTCATCCATTTTAAAACCACTTCAAACCACAAAATAGGATTTGACAACTTATATTTGACCAAAATTTCACTTCACGACTGATACCGTCTTTTACCGAATTTCACGAAAACAACCATTTTCAGGAAATCTTTAAAATCAACCCAACGATTCACGTTCTAAACTCATGTTACTTAAAATCATGAATTTATTAAATAAACAAACTCGTTAACTCATTTCCAAATTCACTTATACCCATTTCCAGATAATCTGTCGTGCCGGTACGCGTTGCGTGACGATTTTTGCTAGACGCGGGAAAACTTCCCGGAAAGCATTGAAAACCACAAAACCACTCTAAAACAGAAAAACGAATCAAAAGTGATTAACTTATGAACTCATGACTATCCCAAAACCCGGTTAAACCGTAACCGTTTTACGCAAAAATAGTCAACCGAAGTCAACTTTTCAGCTTTCATCGGGAAAACTGACAAGATCGAAAGACTTTAAAATACGAAATTATAATATTTCATAATACTTAACCCTGGGCAAATTACCGGTTATCACAGTCTCACCCTCTTAAAGGAATTTCGCCATGAAATTCAACTCAAATCATCAATTCACAACACTAACAGGAAATTCCATTCCTCGAAGAATCACATCAAATCACTAGGGTTTAGTATTTTCAAGCAAGGTTTCTTACGATTCCTCTAAAGACTAAGTTTTTCCACACTCCAAATCCTATACTTTCTCATGGTCAATCCATATATGTTCACAAAGTAACGATAGTCTCTCCTACTATCCCTTAGCTTTACAATTTCTTCAAACTTAGGTTACGCTGTCTCAGTCGGGTGTCAGGATACAATCTAGTCCTTGACGTGACGACTATTCTATCAAAATTGACATTGCCAAACTCTTTGGTTATTCAACCAACGGGACTAACCCTACAGGGTATATGTCCTACATAATACGACTCACACTCTACTTTATCAAGAACGCATATGGTTCTTTTACCAACACTCACTCACTCAAAATCCCCAACTAAACCTTACTTGGTCAAACACTCCCGACTCTACCTTTATAGGAAGACCGTTTCATTGTCTAAACCTCATCATTATTTGCCTTAAACTTTTCCAAATCAATCCTACTCAACGAGTGCCTTAAATCTCACTTCACCTAGATAGGTCAAGATACCTCTCAAAAGCCGACACAATAAAAAGTATGATCAGGTTTCCAATTTGATCACTACAACTCTTTCCAATATTCTCCGTGACCATTCACGGTCTCTCACCTTCCTATTAGCTCTTCTAACGAAATGGTATAATCGATCAGCTCGAATACATTTCAAGCTTACAGAATATACCAACTACATCGTACGCCCATCCTAATAAGGAAATGGGTATCCGTCCTATCACGAGCGACCAATCGTAATGCAACCACACACGGGAAATTGTGCTCTCAAGCTAACACAAAATAACACAAAACACTACCATCCATAAATATTGAACAAAATTTCCTTCACTATCATAAAAATGATTTCAATACAAATCACTTAACGACTAATAAGGATTTGTCATAACTACCAATACAAAAAGAAACTTTTCTAATCATAATACCGACACTAACCGACGCTACCCGGTTTAGTGATATACACAAACTACTAATCTAAACCCCATATATCCTACACATATCCTCTAGGCTCTTACTCTCTCCTCACACTGTCAACAATCTCAGCCAACTCCAACCGCGCAAGTCTCTCCTCTGCGAGCTGTAATCACAACTCCCAGTTCTCTCCATGTGTATCACTAATGGCATGCCACAAAGCTGCTCTTTGTGCATCCGTCTGACCTACCCACGACTCCAGGGCTAACAATGGTCTCCATAACGCTCTAAAAGTCACTACAACCCTATCCTGCTCATACTCTAGACTCCTAAATTGATATCTCTAGGAGAAAATCTCATCCCTAACTGCCCTTGACCTGG
Source organism: Tanacetum coccineum (assembly GCA_026074375.1). Classification (NCBI taxonomy): domain Eukaryota; kingdom Viridiplantae; phylum Streptophyta; class Magnoliopsida; order Asterales; family Asteraceae; genus Tanacetum; species Tanacetum coccineum. The sequence continues at coordinate 35,156 of BQNB010047842.1, read as the reverse complement.
TAAATAACTCTCCTCTGTCCCTATCATACTTCTCAAACAAAGCAGGAGATAGCTCCTCCAATCATACCATATGATCATGAATCAATCCCCCCTACATCTCAACTCGAGCTCCCAACTCGATCAAAAATCCCTCAGTCTTAGTCGTAGCGGGTAAAGCTACAGGCGATGGAACAGTCAGTGATATCATGGGTGATGAAATAGGTGAAGGAACAATAGAAGGTTATGGAGAAATAGAAAGTGAGCCAAACGACCACTCGGGTGAAGGTGGTGTCTGAGCAGGTGGTGCTGGTGGTAGGTAAGCAGGAACATCAATGTAAACTATACCGTACTCTAGGTCTGTCCACGTGGTGAGTGTGGGATGCCTAGATGCCGACACCCTCTCTGGTCTCTCGGGCTCTGGTACAGATCCAGAACCCTGTCTTACCTCAAACGTACTGTATACATGATCCTCCTCTACCACTAACTCTCGGCGCCTTAACGCCCCATACCCAAGTCCTAAAGGCGCGCTCACGGCTGTCCCCACAATCAGAACTGCCCGCTGCTGACTCTCCGGTACAGCCTCCTCCTCCTCCTCTAAACCAAGTCCATCACTTTCTACACTATGACCCTCGTCATCTAAACAATGACTCTCATCATCTGAACCACGACTCTCAACTCCCATACCGAGGCCCTTGTCCCCCGCAGCAAGACTCTCGTCCCCTGCAGCAGGATCCTCATCCTCTGTAGTAGGACCCTCGTCCTCTGCGTCCTCGCTCACACTGTCAGAATCCAAACTCTCCTATATCTCCTCATCCTCCTCCTCATCATCCTCCTCCTCATCATCCTCTACTAACTCAGACGTACACCGATAATGCTTCTGTAAAGGAAGGTCTGGCGGTGACAAAGATGGCGAACTCTCGTAAGAGGACCTAAACTTCTTACAGAACTCGGAATCGAACATAGATGCCACCTTTGCCATACTGGCAGAGAGGCCCGGTGACATCGTAGGTGGAACACGCACAGCCATACGTACGGTCCTACGGAGAATGGGAACCAAAGTGGGTGGAGTACCCTCAGGTAGTGATGTGGGTGGTGCTACAGTGTGGGGTGACTCAGGTATCTCAGTCTCAATAGGGTCCTCGAAAGGCTCGGACTCAGTGTCCGTCCCATCTAAATAAGCCTGCCTAATAGCCTTATAGGGATCCTCAGGAAGTGGTACGGGCAATCGGGAGCTCTAAGCTCCGTCAGCCTGGGTGGAAATCTCTGGGTCAACAAACACTGGGGTAGACATCTTGTGATAACACGATAAAAGGGTATAAGTATAAAATATTATTATCCAAATTATCAACATCATTATGCTTACATATACAAATCATTATAGCGTTTAAAATTAGATGTTCGTAACCGTATATATACATATATATCCTTATATATATTAAATATATCAGGAAGAATAAGAACAATAAATAAACACGGACCATGTTTGATACCGAACAGGCACAACTGGTCATCATATAGAGCACATAATCTACAAAAGAATATTCTCAATTCACGTCGCTACCTGCGACTATCCACTAAAAATTATCAAGGAAACATGCATTACACTAAGGCAAGCACGGCCAACATCAATCAATCAATCAATCATCTCTACCCGTGACAATTTTTTTACCTAGATTCTCAAGGCATCACACACTACTACTACTAAGGCAGCATGGCAATCCTAAAATCAACATGATCTTAATCTCAACACTCGCAAGTGTTCTCATCACTTTACATCCTATCATTTTTAGATGGTCACATTACTCACACATCCCTTCCCTCATCTAACATAACTTTAGAAAACTAACCCCATCATTTCATAGTTCTTCATGAATTAAGCATAGTTGATCAGGCTACGCGTAATTTAGGAAAATACCATGAACTTCTAGGGCTAGTTGACTTCCGCCATGTTTGAGGTTTTACTAAAATCAGACTTTACTTTGGTTATAGTTGCGTTTTCATTTTATTTTATAAAAATCAGGCATTCTCTATAATTGGCTCTGATACCAATCTGTCACACCCCGTCAGTGGCGGAAACACGGGATGCGACGACACCGTTCATCGCACAAGATACAAGATCATATACTTTACAATTTACAAGAATGAAACGTGGGTTTACATAAATTTTACAAGTTAAGACTTGACAAAATCAAACAATCAAAACCCATCTTGACCTAGTCCTCTTGGGTTACATCTTTGCTCTTCCAATACCATTCACATACCTTTGATTGACACACCTGAAAATGATACTCGAAAACGTCAACAATAATGTTGGTGAGCTTGTAGGTTTGACCTTGAACCCAAAAGCTGTGCCAATATTTCAAACAGTGGACAATAGTGCAATATGACAGTGAATATATATGCAAACAAACCATATCATCCCCACTAATCAATCACCATATGTCACTTACGCACCTAAAGGGCCTACCAGCTGGAATACTAAATTAGGGTAGGACCACACACAAACTTGGGTAGGCGTACCCATCCGTTTTAATAATCACACAAATACTAGGTAGGCGTACCCATCCGATCTAAACAATCATATAAATACTGGGTAGGCGTACCCCTCTGATCCAATAATCATGCATCACATAATATTTACATAGCAGTCATAAGCACATATCTTGTCCAAAAAACAAAACCACATTTCACACAGTTCAATTCAAAACATTTCTAAACACATTTGAGTATCATTTTCCCCTAACGGAAAACAGTAGAAAATGGGGCTACGAGAACTCACCTCAGCAGCAAAATGCAAACAACATAAATCTCAACTCAAAGTACAAATAATCTCAACGCAAGCGCACACCAAAAAATTATAGATGAAAAAAGAAAGAAAGAACAAAACAGATATTTTCAGACTATCAACTAAAGTAAAAAATAATGCTAACCAAAAGAAGAATAAATAACCAATAGTTAAAAAAGAAAATAACAAAAAAACTACTGTAAAAAATTAAAAAGAAATCTAACCTAGGGTAGCGTACCCATCCGCTCAATAACACACAAATACTGTGTTGGCCGAACGCATCCAATCCAAACAATCATACAAATACTGGGTATGTCGTACCCATCCCAGACCAAACAATCATGCAACACATAATAATTCACATAGCATCATAACACGTATCTTGTCCCAAAACAAAACCACATTCGCACAGTTCGAATTCAAAACGTTCAAAACACATTTGATTATCATTTTTCTCAGCGAAAAAAACATTAGAAAAAATTGAGCTTACGAATACACACACTCAAATAGCAAAAAGCAAACAGACACCAAAACTCAATCTCAAATCACAATATAACTCACGCAAGCACACATTCAGTACCCGGGTGGGCCGCCACGACCTAATCACGTTACTGACACTAATGTAATGTTTCGTACAAAGTTGTCTTATGTACAGAGAGTTTCGCTTTACATCCAAATCCAAGATTCTCATACTGTTACGAAATCCCCATTTTCTATCAATCAAACCTTACTTTTATCTCAAAACCATTTATCTTATAACAGAAGCGCCGTTATCTTTTACCAAAATCGATATCTCAATAACAAAACCGTGACCAAAACCGTTATCCTTTACCAAATTCGATACTACATAAGAAAACCTGTTATCTTTAACAAAATCATTATCTCATAACGAAACCGTTACCAAAACCGTTATCTTTAACAAAATCGTTATCTCATAACGAAACCGTTACCAAAACCGTTATCTTTACCAAAATCATTATCTCATATTATGGTTGTGGTAATTACCAAAAACACAACACAATGGCTAAGTGTGACATAAATACAATTCACTCAAGACACCTTCAATCGTTATAAAGAAACAGCCGACCAAATACTCCGCGAAAATCTGACGAAAAAGAATTAAGCAAAACTCGAGAGCCGAATATAAATAAATCCATATTTACGTAATCGGTATGATGTATATATACATATATTTATGTTTGTATATATATATATATATATATATATATATATATGCTCCGGTTCCATTGAGAATGTTTTATTTTGATAATAATGAGAAATCTCGTTTGACAAATGATTCATATTTTATGCTTTGTATTCACAAAGAAAACACGTTTAATTAGTGAATCAAATCTATAAAGTCACAAATATTGATTCACAAATCAATGCTAAAATCGAATAACGGTAATGATTTCCATAAAGTGTATAGAAGATTCAGTAAATGGGGGGATTCATACAAACACTATAATCGCAAAATCGAGATATTTTTTAACATTGATTCGATTTTTTTACATCTTTTGGAATTATAATCGTATTAAAATGATGTTTTACGCTTGATAAAACTTGAATCAAAGTTAAAATCTTATCATATTTGAAAACCTTCTCAAATTTCACAAAATAAAAACCTTCTCCAACGATCCGGATTACATTATATATATATATAGTAAAATCCGCATTCCCATAATCGGTACGTCATATATATTTATTTAAATATATATATGTAAGTATTTAATAAATTAAATAAAATAATAATTTTTTGTTATTTTTTTCGTCTTATTATCGGGCTAACGGGGTAATTACAACGTCTCGTTATTTTAATATGTCCATGTCCAATAACTTTTATCTCGACACTTAACCTTCCATAAAAATTATCCTTTATTTTTCAAATCAAATCGACACAACGATTATAAATATTAAATATTTAAGAAAGGCTTCGAGGAAAATATATTTTTCGAGGAAAATATATTTTTCTTCTTGCATTAAAATTTGAAGTTAAATAATTCTTTAATATTAAAATCTTTGAAAACTTACCATTTTCAGCAAAGTTTCTAAGTATAAACTTCTTTCGAAAATTCGGCATGACCCGTACGTCTATATGACTTTTTCCAAGGTTTTAAACCTTAATCCCAACCACTCTTCACGAACTCAACATTTTCCGACAAAACACAAAATCGATATTTTCCACACGTTTTATCTAACCGTAGCAAAAATAATTCAATTTCATTCAGCAAATCAAACAAATACCCTCTTAGTCCAAACCAAAACTATTAGTCCATTTACAAGTCCACTAATCTATTTATTTGTTATTGGGCCTTATGGCCCATTAAGGTCTTAAATACTTAGCCCGATAGCAAAACTTAGTCCATACATCTTTACATAAGTCCAAAATATAAACTAAAATCCAATGGACCTTAAGCTCATTAAGCCGTACCAAATATAAGCTATAAGCTCATAATATTTTATATAAGCCGAAAACCAAATAGGCCATAAGCTTTTTATATAAGTCAAAAACCAAATAAGCCATAAGCTTATAATATAAGTCAAAAACCAAATAACCCAAAACCAAGTGGGCCGAGCCCACTTTTGTGTCGGACCGAAGTAACCAAACGGACCCTTTAGTTGGGCCAAGCCCAAACCGAAACCAAACAAACCCAAATAAGCTATAACCTAGCTTTTTAAATAAGTGAAGCTTCAAAATACGCCCTTATTAAGCACTATTATAAAATGTAAAATTACCACAACAATCATTTTATTCAAACTTAAAAATCTTTTCTCTTTTTCTTTTATAAGCCGACGCACAAACACCCCTTTATTTACATTTTCGTTTCCAAGATTCGATTTTTACGTCGATCAACTCATACAAGTAGTGTTTTAACACCATACTAGCCATAAAAGTACAACTTTAAACAAAGTTTAGAAAACTTACAAGTTTGGATAACCTTGGTTCGGTTTTGACGCGAAAAGAACGAACTCAAACACCTTTTATATAACCCGCGTCTACTAACTATCAACCCACTATCTATTCTTAACCTGTGTTCTTGAGAAAATTTTCAAAATTTTTGTTTCTTTCTTCCTTGTGGTTCGTCCGAATGTAGAGAGAGAGAGAATAGAGATAGAATTTTTTTTGTTTTGATTTCAAATTATTGCATGAACCAAAAATGTTTGAGGTGGTGTTGGTGGTTATAAGAGTACTATGGGACATATTGGCTTAAAAATAGCCTCCTTGTCCCCTTATCCCCTGGGCGTCCAATTAAGCATCCAAGGAGGGTCTTGGGTTTTCCTTTTTTGCATCGGGATCACTTAAAAATTAAATTTTCATCTATTTAAAACGTCAACCGAACTTAGTTATTATTTTCATTGCGTTTAAAATCATTTTTCCATAAACCTAGGTTATTCACACGACACCTATCACATTAAATTGCTACAAAAATCCATTTTGAGCCGTTGTCGGTCGACTCCGGACCGAAAACATGAATTTTGACAAAACTCAACCGAACCTTGCTCATCCATTTAAAAAAAATATCAAACCACAAAATAGGGTTTGACAACTTATATTCAACCAAAATTTCACCTTTTTACGACCGTTACAGTCTTTTACCGAATTTCACGAAAACAACCGTTTTGTAATAACTTTCAAATCTCACACCCACGCTTTACATTTTAAACTAACGTTATTCTATCACCATGAATTTATTAAATAAATAAACCCATTAACACATTCCCAACTCCATTTAATTTTCACTCTCGAATAAACTGTCGTGCCGGTACGCGTTGCGTGACGAATTTCGCTAAATGCGGGAAAACTTCCCGGAAAGCACTGAAAACATCAAAACCACTCTAAAACAGAAAAAGAATCAAAAGCGATTCATTTACGAACTCAAAACTCCATCAAACTCCCGGTTAAACCGTAACCGTTTTACGCAAAAATAGTCAACAGAAGTTAACTTTTTAGCTTTCATCAGGAAAACTGACAAGATTGAAAGACTTCAAAATATAAAATTTATAATATTTTATAATACTTAACCCTAGGAAAATTACCGGTTATCACAGTCTCACCCCCTTAAAGGAATTTCGCCCCGAAATTCAACTCAAATTATCAACTCACAATACTGGCAGGAAATTTCATTCCTCGAAGAATCACATCAAATCACTAGGATTTAGTCTTTTCAAGTAAGGTTTCTTACGATTCCTCTAAAGACTAAGTATTTGCACAGTCTAACTTCACACTTTCTCATGGTCAACCCATATCCGTTCATAAAATTACGATAGCCTCTCATACTATCTCTTAGTTTCACAATTTCCTCAAACTTAGGTCACCCTGTCTTAGTCGGGTGTCAGGATACGATCCAGTCCTCGACGTGATGACTACCTAAACTTTTCAGTTATTCAACCAACGGGACTAACCCTATAGGGTATGTGTCCTACATAACACGACTCACACTCTATTCTCTCAAGAACGCCTATGGTTCTTTTACCAATAGTCACTCACTTAAAATTCCCAAGTAAACCTTACTTGATCAAACTTCTTCATTATTTTCCTTAAACTTTCCCAAATCAATCCTACTCAAAGAGTGCCTTAAATCTCACTCTACTTAGAGAGGTCAAGATACCTCCCAAAAGCCGATACAATAAAAAGTATGACCAGGTTTCCAATTTGATCTCTACCACTCTTTTTAATATTCCCCGTGACCATCCATAGTTTCTCACTTTCCTATTAGCTCTTCTACCAAAACGGTAAAATTGATCAGCTCGAATACATTTCAAGTTTACTGAATATACCAACTACATTGCACGCAAATCCTAATAAGGAAATGAGTATCCGCTATATCACGAGCGACCAATCATAATACTACCACACACGGACAACTATGCTCTCAAGCTAACACAAAATAACACAAAACACTGCTATCCATAATTATTGAACAAAATTTCCTTTACTATCATAAAGAAGATTTCAGTACAAATCACCTAACAACTAGTAAGGATTTGTCATAACTACCAATACAAAAAGAACTTTTCTAATCATAATACTGACACTAACCGACGCTACCCAGTTTAGTGATATACACAACTACAAATAAATCCAATATATCATACACATCTCCTCTGGGCTCCTACCCTCTCCTCGTACTATCAACAACCTCAGTCAAATCTAACCGCGCACGTCTCTCCTCTGCGAGCTGTAATCGCAACTCTCGGTTCTCCATCTGCGTATCACTAATGGCATGCTACAGAGCTGCTCTCTGTGCATCCGTCTGACCAGCCCACGACTCCAGGGCTAATACTGGTCTCCAAATCGCTCTAGTAGTCACTGCAACCCTTTCCTGCTCATGCTCTAGACTCCTAAATCGATATCTCTGGGAGAAAATCTTATCCCTGACTGCCCCTGACCTAGTAAATAATTCTCCTATGTCCCTATCATACCTCTAAAACAAAGCGGGAGATAGATCCTCTAATCGTACCATATGATCATGAAGTAATTCCTGCTGCATCTCATCTCGAGCTCCCAATTCGGTCAAAAATCCCTCAGTCTTAGCCGTAGCAGGTGAAGCTACAGGCGATGGAATGATCAGTGATATCATGGGTGATGAAATAGGTGAAGGAACAATAGAAGGTGCTGGAGAAATAGGAAGTGAACCAGACGACCACTCGAGTGATGGTGGTATCAGAGAAGGTGGTGCTGGTGGTGGGTAAACACGAACATCAATGTAAACTATACCATCCTCCGGGTCCATCCATGTAGTAAGTGTGGGATGCCTAAGTGCCGACACTATCTCTGGTCTCTCAGACTCTGGTACAGATCCAGAACTCTAACCTACCTCAAATACACTAGGCATTCGGCCCTTCCCCAATGCTATCTCCCGGCGTCTTAACGCCCCTTATCCCAATTCTAGAGGCTCACCCACAGCTGTCTCCACAACCGGGGATGCCCGCTGCTGACCCTCAGGTACAACCTCATCCCTACCTAAACTAAGACTCTTAACTCCCATACCGAGGCCCTCGTCCCCCGCACCAAGACCCTCGTCCCCCGCAGTAGGATCCTCATCCTTTGTAGTATGACCTTCGTCCTCTGCGTCCTCGCTCACACTGTTAGAATCCAAACTCTCCTCTATCTCCTCATCCTCCTCCTCGTCACCCCTTCCTTATTATCATCCTCTACTAACTCAGATGTTCCCCGATAATGCTTTCGTGAAGGAAGGTCTGACAGTGACGAAGATGGTGAACTCTCATAAGATGACTAAACCTCTTACGGAACGCTGAATTAGACATAGCTGCCACCTCTGCTATACTGGCAGAGAGGCCAGGTGACATCGCCGGCGGAACACGCACAACCATACGTGCGGTCCTACGAAGAACGGGAACCAATGTGGGTGTAGTATGGGTAAGTGGGTGATTTGGTGAAAGTGGTGTGGTAGAATCCGATGACATGGATCTCGCACCTGACGTGTCAGAACCCTCTAACTCCTCAACATGACATGTGGGTGGTGTAATATCAGGGAGTGAAGTGGTTGATGCTATAGTGTGTGGTGACTTAGGCGCCTTAAGAGGTTCAGACTAAGTGTCCGTCCCAACCAAATAAGCCTGCCTAATAGCCTCGTAGGGATCCTCTAGTAATGGCACGGGCACTCGGGAGCTCTGAGCTCCGTCAGCCTGGGTACAAATCTCTGGGTCAACAAACACTGGGGTAGACATCTTGTGATAACACGATAAAAGGGTATAAGTATAAAATATTATTATCCAAATTATCAGCATCATTACATATACAAACCATTATAGCGTTCGAAATTACACGTTCATAACCATATATATATATATATAATGTTCCACACAATATACTTTTCTACATAATTAGATTAGATTTAGGATTAGTTAGTAGTTTAATCAACCCACTCTTTAAAACCCAAGATTTTTACTTGCTTTCTAAAAAACATAAAAATAAAAAAATACGCCTCCCTCAATCTTATACCCTAGTAACGTACAACTTGAGCCTACCCAAAGTATTCCCTTAGAGAACGATAATAACCCCATAACCCCCCGAGTCTTGACCTTCCTAACTCTACAACAGTTAAGGTACACGTCATAAGATAGTTTGTAAAAACTTTGGCGTTTACAACGAATCCGCATCAGTCTTAACATCTAAATTGGTAACAACCCAACAATAATGATGCAGTCTATTTCAATCATACTTGTAACAGCCCATTCAACCATAAACATACAATTAATTAAATCCTTAACAAAACACATTTCAATATTAAAAAGTCCATTTCAACCATCGTTAGTAACTCGCCTTGTATATTAATACGAATCCATAATAAAATTGTTCGTTCAAATTTTAAAATTATTGTTTTATTAAAATTTAATAAATATAGCATAAACAAGAAGAACATATTGTTCGCCACAGAAATTGGTCACCCGGGTTACCCGCCATCATCGCATTTTGCGAATACCCAAGCCAAGTCAAAATTGAAATGAGGAGAGAGAGGGGGGGTTATTACATACAAAATCACAAAATAAATTAGCTAGTACCAACAAATAAAACAATTAAAACTGATATATACACGTATACATCAATACAATATGCAAATCAGAGTCATAAACTAATCAAAAACTACATCAACAAAACATGAAAGTATTATCAAAATTTTATATGTCAAGAAGGAAAAAGACACACGAATAAGAAAAACACCCAAAATCGAAATCTTCATACATAAAAAACCCTAAGTTCAAACCTTAAATTTATTTGGAATTTGAAGATTGAAGATATAAAGCATGAAACATAAAAAATTCAGTAATTGTTTTAGGTTTTTGAATCCTCAAAACAAAGACAAGATATAAAAGGGCTAATTATTAAAAGAATCATCATACGTATCCCTATAAACTTTTATAAACATCAAATAAAAAAAATACTTATGTGAACATTAATGTGGTTTTTTTGGGCATCTATGACCATTTTACCCTTTAATGTAAATTACATAATTGGTTATTTATTTCGCATCATGACTCTGTTTGACATAAATGATCCATGTGACCGTCAAAGTTGGCATCAGCCGTCCCCGTCCCCTTTTTACCTTAACACGTTTTATTTTACCCGGTTTTGCACTAAATTTAATTACCCGACCCACTCCTTTTTACTAAAAACCATTTAACAACATAAGTAAGAATCAATACAAGATGGAAAGCCAAGTCTAACTACATAATAACCATAAAAATACATAACCATTTCCATTACATACATAATCATTAACATTCATTACCGTTTATAAAGGGTACCAAAATAATATCAGTTTTATCCGACATACATCAAACTAAGATAAGATTAGTGTTACCAAAAGATTACATAAACACAACAGAATGATCAAACCCCTATCTTTCTCTTCCCCTTCCTCTCCTGCTCCCTCTTCTACTGTGCAACTTCAAATGACTTCATAAGAATCATATCCTAGGTTGTCTTATTTTCCAACGCAATGCATCAATTCCATATTGGTACAACGCTTTTGACAATAAAATTTTTAGGTGGATTCTTTGGAGTTCGTTGAATCTTTAGAGTTAAAAGGGCTGGTGAATTGGAAGCGCTTGACTTACTAGTTGTTGAGTTAGAACCTTTTCCCTTACTTTTTAGAGTTGGAAGGGCTGTTGAGTTAGAACATTTTCCCTTATTTTTTGGCTTCTTAAAATAAAACTCTTCAATGTCCTTATCCGTCTCATCGTCATACCATATAAGAAATGCCTTTGATGACCCTTTACTAGAAACAATCTCCTCCACAGAACTTGAGAAACTTGAGTCAAATTCATCAGAATTTGAGTCAAATTCATTTGGTGTCATAGTCTTCAGAACTTGAAGTTGAATCAATGATAATTATTTCTGCAAATAACAAGGTCATTAGTAATTGGATATAAGTTGAAACAATAATAATTATTTATGCATGGTTAGAGAGAAACTTGTTGATATTTAAGCACCTATGGTATAAACCAAACTTTTAAGTAAATGTGGTCTAAAACATATGATAACTAAGTAGCTAAGTGGTCTAAACCATATACAAAAGGAACCTACATGTACATATACTCCACTGCACTCACACACTAATGCAAAGTGGTCTGCTCAAGGCAAAGTGGTCTACTTAGTCCAAATTTTAAAACAAGCAAGCATGTGCAAACCAAGGAGTATAACTGCTAAGTAGCTAAGTGGTCTAAACCATATAAAGCACCTACATGTACATATACTCCACTGCACTCACACACTCTTGCAAATTGTTCTACTCAATGCAAAGTGGTCTGCTTAGCCTATATTTTGAAACAAGCAAGCCTGTGCAAACCAAGGAGTATAACTGCTAAGTAGCTAAGTGGTCTAAACCATATAAAGCACCTACATGTACATATACTCCACTCTACTTGTACACTAATTTAAAGTGGGTTGCTTAATGCAAAGTGGTCTGCTCAGTCTATATTTTGAAACAAGCAAGCCTGTGCAAACCAAGGAGTATAACTGTTTTGAGACTACTACAATCTATAAAACAAGTAAGCATGTGATAACCAAGGAGACACGAGATGTCCATAGCCTATCTAAAACCAATGAGTATAACTCTTGTGAGACTGCTACAATCTATAAAATAACTTGTGGATTTTAAAACATGGGAAAGCCTGTGTAACGTCGTAGATTTTTAGTCAAATAAGCCTATGCAAACCAAGGATACATGGCGATGTCCATAGCCTGTGAAAACTAAGGAGACATGTCCACATCCATAACATAGAGGCATCCTTGTGATAGCATTCTTGTTTTCTTGAACAACCATTAATTTATTAACCTAAGTTACTAAAGTTTTTTTTGTTACAAAGAGGTTAATCAAGTATAAGGGTGACTTTTTTTTAAGGTTCAATAAGCCAAATAACAAGCCTCTTTGTAAAGGTTTAGTAAGCTAAATAATAAACCTATATACTTGAGTAACCTCTTTGTAAACTATTTTAAAGGTTCAGTAACCCAAATAATAAACCTGTATACTTGAGTAACCTATTTGTAACCAAAAAAACTTTAGTAACTTAGGTGAACATTTTGGCAAACTTTAATAACATATTTGTGTATTAACCCTAACCTATTAACTTTTTTTGAACAACCACAATGAATTAAAACACTACAAACCATATACGACATATAATGACCATGGGACCACGTTTAGTATCAAACGATAAGGACTAAATTTACTAGGATTGACCCACCACAGTGGCAACAAATTGTGCCCCCATGACAGAATCAGGACCTACTAAACTATATACAAGCCATATAAGTGGACATAGACACTTGCATAAGCATATTCAGCCAATCTTTTAGTGCTTATTTGTTGACCTTGTCAAAATCCAGTCGAAACTACAAAACTTGTACTACAATAATTCCTTACTAATCGAATAACATCATATGTTGTTACATTACATTTGTCTAAGAACAATCTTAAAGAATATGTATTAACATGATAATTAATAACAATATAACCACAAAATAGGAATAAAGAACGAACATTTTTCCTTGTTCATCGTTGATTGTCGTGTTTAACTAGAATTTCTTGAAGCTATGGTAGGTAATGAATTTAGGGTTTATGTGGAGAACGATAATATAAAATTGAGGATCAGGAATATGTATTTAATATAGGGATTTGGGATAAGATTTTATTAATACATTGGTATTGATATTAATATAAGACGTAAGGGACCATTTATGTAATATTGATACATGGATCATTTATATAATTTCAAGGGTAAAATGGTCAAAAAAACCCAAAAAAAGACAAAAAAACTACCTTAATGTTCACATAAGGATTTTTATTTTTTATGTTTATAAAAGTATTTAGGGATAAGTATGTGATGTGTCATCATGTAGGTCTTATTTATGAGTATTCAAGTTTTAAAATTATATTTTGCTGACTTTACCTAAAACAACACTTTAACGGGCAATGTACCCGATCAGATGGAGTTTCGTGGTAAGTAGGGTGTCGATCATTAAGAGCGAGAAATAATCTTTTATTTTATAAATATTATGGTTAACTAAACTAAGTTAATTTAAACTATGTTAATTCTATTCTATGTTAAACCTATGCTAAACCTATGTTAATCCTAATTCTAACGGATAAGGGGGGTTTTCAGCCTGAGAGACTGGCACAGGTTTGTGGTAACTTAGATCAACTTAAGACACAATAACACACGCAAGCAAACAGACAAAAGATAGAAGAGCGGTCTAGCCAAATATAAGAAAACTCTATTAACTATGATTAATCCAATTAAAACGTTGGTTTGTTTATTTAGTGCAATGAATACTTATCTCGATGCGGCATATCATTCTTAAGATATAGGCGTTACTTCTTCCTAAGACCTAGACACATAGAATTCTGTCACAATTAAACGCATCCGCATAAAGCATCCTATTTGCTGATTATAATCTATCTTAGAGGTTAAAGCAACGGTGATCTTGTTAAACCCTAGCTCATAAAGACTTTACCCACTTACTGCTTAATGGCAATTTATATACTAGTAGTCTACTGGCCAAGTCTTTACCAATTGATTAAGAACGTACTCGTTAATCCCAAGGGTCACCTGCCAGTCCAACTAAGCTTACTAATCTAAAGGCAAAGATAGGTCATTATTTGTAATCCTATTGGTCTAGATATATAAATCACTATATAGAGAGCCATCCCAACATCTAGATAACGTGGTCGGTATCACTAGATCCAGTTGAATGATAGGTCGCATACAAAAGCACGCAAACAAGTATAAATTGATAAATATAAACAAGCAATCAATGATAAATTAAGCATTCGAGATAAACAAACCAAACATTTAAATCTTCATAATAATGGCTAATACCCAAGGGTATTAGCCCTCAATCGTCATAATCAATACAAGAGTAATAATTCAACCAAGGTAAACTAACCGAGCTAAACGAATGATACCAAAAATCAAACGATTACTTGAGTATAGGAGATTACAAAGTGTTTCCTATGAAATTAGTAGCTTTGCTTGACCTCTTCTGCTCTTCTTGTCTTCTGGAAATCGAATTTTATGTTTAAGGTATCGAAAATATAATCAAGCACTTCGAAAACCCGTTTTTAGGTTTTCTATTTATAAGGTCTGGAATTTGGTCGATACGCCGTATCAAGGTAGATGGATACGGCACATTGAGGGTTTATTGGAGTAGGGACCATGTTTGATATCTTTTAGAATATTATATTACTTTATATTGAATACGACGTATAGAGTTCTCCTGGATACAGGGTATTGGACTTTATATCTTCGTGGTTTCTTGTGAAGTGCAGGCATAGATACGCCGTATCTTCCTTGATGGATACGGCGTATAGGATGTCAGAACAGTAATCTTCAAATGTCTTCGTTTAAGCTCCAGAATGCGTGCCTTTTTGCTAATCTTCACCAAGTACTCCATAATTACTGCAATTCTCAAATACAAACGATTAAGTAACAATTCTTGCAATAATTATACAAAATGGGTTATTTACATGGGATAAATGATGCTATAAAAGTGACGTTATTTGATGTCATCAAATATCCCCCCACTTGAATCCTACTTGTCCTCAAGTAGCCTTTAGAAGTTTATAAAAATGTATCCCTAAGGATTTTTTCCGTTAAGCATTTATTTGATCAATTACAAGTACACAACCAAACACCTCATGAAATAGGAAGATGAAAACACTCAAATCACTCAACTAATCTATGTGGTAACATGTAACTAATTCGCTCAATTGCTCGGTCGTGACGAGTATTCTATCATAAGCTTGGCAAGGATACACATCTCCACCACTAGAGCTAAGGAGTAACAAGTTTATAGAGGTAAATTGGGTTTTACTTTAAAGGCTTAAAAGGGTTTGATCACTTTATCTAGTCTCTACCGATACCAATATTCCAGAAAAGGTGACAAAGACCATACATACACACCCATAACCCGAATAAGCTAAAGAATAGGACTAGTAAAGTGATATAGGGTATGGATCTTCTAACTTTCATCAAAAGTAATAAACCAACAAGGTGGCTGAATCACACATACATGGCCGTAACGACGGAATAGACATGCATGATTCGATCACATCCTCATTCGAGTAAAATCTAAGGTTAATCATTAGGAAAGGGAAATAAATTGTTGTTAAATAAAAATTTACGAAACAAATAGATTAAGTCCAAACAGATAAGGCACAAGTTGCTAGATACTTTTTCCCGACCGTTACCATGATTAAAACACAACTATATTTACAAACGTCTTGATCATTGATAAATAAACAACAACCTAAGTTGGCGTTCCCATAACGGTCAACTCTCAATCATCTCATACTTTACATACTTTTACAAAGACAAGTGGCAATATCTACCACTTTATACAAAACTTTACATCGTTGATTTATAACCATCTATCAACGAATAATAGATCCTTCAAATAATACCATCGGTTTAAGATTTAACGAACCGACTATCTTCAAACTTTCCTCCTTCTTTTTTGTTGCAATTTTCTAATTTTTTCGATTTTTTTAACATACTATACTATGAATCTCGGTGTAATTTCACCATCTTCACAATCATAATAACTCCGGATAATTTCTTCCATGATTCTTCATTCTTTACTTCTGACGTTCCAATAATTGGATGGTCAGTAAAAATACATGAGTTTTGACAATTTTTTACATTCCCTTTGCATTTGCAAATTTTACCATCATACTGTGGATAGAAATTGATACAAGACACAGGAAATACATACTTTACACTTTAAGCAACTAGCAACTGATAAATGGACTTAATCTAACAGGGTAGGCTAAGGTGTAAAGGTGTAACAAAACAAATAGTTGGTGTTATCCTATAGGATTGGTTCTACAGGTTTTTCTATCTTAAAATGAAAGTAAACAAATAGTTTATACGGGGGTTAACTAACCAGTGTAGTTAGTTAATAAAAACTATATATAAATCTTTTGTGTGTAATCCTAGAAATTTATTCAATTTTAAACAAGTTACTCAATCGAATATCCATTAATACTCAATTTATTGTGGTCCTCCGAATAGATATATCAAAGCCAAGTTCTAAAGTATAACAACATCACCGACACACTCATATTTTTTGTGGGATTTGGGTTAAACATTTGGAAACGGACAAGGCCGAATCTTCACAATATCTAATAAGGGTTATGTGTGCAGGTTATGTAACCGATAATTTCACAAAAGTATGCTTGATTTTTTTTAATTTGAGCATAATTTAAGTTTTTTAATGTGAAAAATAGGACAAGTAACGTTCTAATTCCCATCCCCTACTTAAGTTATACAACGTCCTTATTGTATAGATAAACATTTAAAAACTCCCCTGATGTTTTGCTCGGTGATTCTCCAAGTTGAGTTTTGAACAAGAATTCCAGATTTAAATACTTCACCTACATTGTCGATTTCTTTGACAGCGAGGTCCTTGCATATATGTAGGATAAAAACATGCAAATACTATCTCGGGTATCCTACGGTTAATAAAAAGTAAAAATAATAAATTGTACAGGCAGTCAATACGCCATATCCAAAAACCAAGATACGTCGTATAGAAAGACTTGTAAAAAAATATCAATACGAGTCAGCCTGCCAAATACGCCGTATCATGTGCATGAATACGTCGTATGGTATGGAGCGGATACGCCGTATTGATGTCTGGGAAGACAGACTTGATAAAAATAAATAAAAACTGTCCAGGTTGTCTCCCGGGAAGCACTTTTCTTTCAGCTAGTCTTTAAGTTAGACTTTTTCTTCAGCTTCTACGTCGTATTTTTTTCAAATTCGACGACCTCTTTATCACCCGTATCAATATGTCCATCGTAGTACTTCTTTAATCTTTGTCCATTGACCTTAAAACTAATTCCGTTTTTATCGGTGATTTCCACGGTCCCATACGGATACACAGTTTTTACCACATTTGGACCGTACCACTTTGATTTGAGCTTTCCCGGATGCATCTTAAATCTAGAGTTAAATAGCAATACCTTGTCCAAAATCCTAAAGTCTTTATCCCCACGGAGCCTAGAGTTATGCCATTTCTTAGTTCTTTCCTTGTAGATGCGGGTTTTCTCGTATGCCCCATCTCTTAATTCCATTAATACATTAAGTTCCATGAAACAGCTTTTTGCCGCAGTGGTGAGATTTATATTACATTGTTGTAGTGCCTAAATACCATTTAAAAAAAATAAAAAAAAAATACTTTTTACATAAACAATTATAAAAAAAAAACAAAGCTTTATGTTTGATCTTCCCAGGTAGGTGGGGACAAGATTTCTCATAAACCAACTAAAGGGGTACATCCTGTAGTGTTTTGTAGGCGGTTCTGTATGCCCATAACGTACGTCGAGCTTTTTGGACCATTTCTTTAGGTGTTATCCAAACCACCTTTCCAAAATACGTTTAATAGCTCTATTGGTCACTTTAGTTTGTCCATTGGTTTGGGGGTGATATGCTGTTGATAATTTGTGAGTCACTCCATATTTTTGTAAGGCTTTATCTAATTGAGAGTTACAAAAATATGTCCCTTGATCACTAATTAAAGCCTTAGGAACTCCAAATCTCGCAAACAACCTTCTTAAATTTTTTATCACAACACGAGCATCATTCGTAGGAAGTGCTTGAGGTTCGACCCATTTTGATACATAATTAACCGCTACAAATATATATTTATTACCCCTCGAGTTAGGAAAGGGACCCATGAAGTCTAGTCCCCATATGTCAAATACATCACATACATGAATATTGTTTTGAGGCATCTCACTTCTTGATGATATGTTTCCCAATATCTAACATGCATCACATCTCATCACGTAATATTTAGCATCTTTAAAGATACTAGGCCAAAAGAATCCTGATTCATAGATTTTTCTTCCAGTAATTGAAGCACTATGAATGAACCATAGTTGGTCCAGTATGGCAGTGTTGCCAAGATTTCAAGGATCTCGTTTCCAGCAACGCATCGCCTCATTACATTGTTCAGGCATAACCTGAATGCGTATGGTTCATCCCAAAAATAATTATTTACTTGAGAGAAAAACCTTTTTTTTTGGTGTCCACTTCAGAGGCACAATTTCCCAACAATATAATTAACATAGTCAGCATGCCACGGTGCGTCGTCATTTAGCTCGGCTTTTAATATCATAAGATGTTCGTCGGGGAATTCATCAGCGATTTCCTCTTTCGTGAATTCTCCCAAGTCTGGGTTCTCAAGTCTTGATAAGTGATCTGCAGCTAAGTTTTTTGCCCCTTTTTTGTCCTTAATCTCGATGTCAAAACCTTGAAGAAGCAGAACCCATCTTATAAGCCTTGGTTTGGCATCTTGTTTAACTAAACAAAAACTTAAAGAGAATGTTTGTGTAGACTACAGTTTGATAAGATAAGATAAGTGACGGACTTATCAAAAGAGAAAACAACTACAAGAAGTTATTTTTCAGGGGTCTGATCTAAAAATCAAGCATGACCTTTAAGGTAGGGGTAATCCGAACTTGAGGCGGAATCCCTCACCGGTAAAGTGGGAGTAGAATTCATGGTAGATTTGTGAATTTCTACCGCTTTGCTATTATATCCCTCGAATAAAGTAAATTCAGTCTCCCATCTATGATATCCCGCTGAAAGGAATGTTGCAACGGCCCACGTCCGTCTGTGGAGCATATGAAATTTCCGGAATGTAGTTAGACCAAAAGAGGGAATGAAGGATAGGAATAGGAATTATAGTAAAATACATTAGAAAAAGGGGCACCTGATGGGAAATCTTACTGATCGAACCATTTCAAAGTACGGGTGATGCATGCCACGAGGCACGAGCATGGCAGTAAAGAAAAATAGAAAGTTATGTAGCTGCAACTTATAATGTTCTTGGGCTTTATTCGAGTTTCTTGATAGCATAATAGAGTGTTGAATTTTCCATCTATTCGTTTCCTAAAACAGCTCCAACAGCGAAATAAACTCATCCGTCACACATTAATTCTAAGGGCCATTCAATCAGGAGGTATTATGATAGGTGCGTTGGTTTAATTTTTATTTTTGAATTTTATATTGCTTTTTGAAATCATTAAAAAAAATTGAATTTCACGTCTTTCATTAAAAGTTGGGTCATTGGTTTAGAGATCATGGAAAAGTCTTTTATGAACCTACGGTAAAATCCAGCATGCCCTAGGAATCTTCTAACTCCTTTAAGTTGATTGGGGTATGGCAACTTAGCTATTTACATCAATTTTAGCGCTCAATCACCTCATTCCTGCCCTCAAAATTTTGTGTCCTAAAACTTTGCCTTCTTTACCATAATATGACATTTCTCCCAAATCAAACAAGGTTGAGTTCTTCCATCTAGCAAGTTCTTCTAATTAGCTAAGACAACAATTAAAAAGAGTTTTCGTACACTGAGAAATCATACATGTATACTTCCATAAAGTCTTCAAACCATGTCGTGGATAAAGTTACCATCATGCATCATTGAAAAGTGCAAGCCAAATTTGCGGTGCATAATTAAGAAAGACACCGTTAGTAAGCAAAAGTCCCATAAGGGCAAGTGAACGTTTTCTTTTCTTGATCTTCGGGTGCGATTGAAATTTGGAAGAATCCTGAAAAACCATCAAGAAAATAGTAGTATTCATTCCCACATAAACGTTCTAACATTTGATCAATGAAGGGAAGAGGGAAATGATCTTTTTGCGTTGCATCAATAAGTTTACGATAATTGATGCACACTCGCCATCTTGTAACTGTGCGAGAAGGAATTAATTCATTATCATCATTCAAAACTACAGTCATTCCTCTTTTCTTTGGGACAACATGAATAGGGCTAACCCACGAATTATCTGAGATTAGATAAATCAACCCGGAATCGAGTAGCTTAACAATCTCATTTTTCACCACATCTTGCACTTTAGGATTTAAATGCCTTTGGGGTTGAATGACTGGTTTGAAGTCATCCTCCATTAAGATCTTGTGTGTGAAGAACGACGGGCTTATTCCCTTGATATCTGACATTTTCCAAGCAATTGCTCCCTTGTGTTTCTCCAATACCTGCAAAAATAACATTTTCTCATTTTTGAACAACTTAGATGAGATAATTATAGGAAATGATTTATCACCATGTAGGTATGCGTATTCTAAGTGGTGGGGAAAAATTTTCAGCTCAGGTTTCTTTTCATGAATCTCATTTGCACTAGGTGAATAAAGGTGTTCACATGCAACTCCATCAGGTCTCGCTGCATCCTGTGTAACTGAATACGAAGTATTAAAAGAATAGATACGCCGTATCGATTTCCTCATAATCAGGATTCATTGTAGATTATTTCCTAAAGATTCACAGCTTTCTAGGTTTGATTGATTAATCGATTTCTCCAGCCCTTTAAGTAAAAACGAATCAGACTTATCATTTGCTAGTAATTCCTAAGTTTCGATGTGGATTGTGTCATCTAAGTCATCAATTCCATAGAATTCATCATCTTCATTGGGAGGTATCTTAATTGATTGATCTACATCGAAAATTACTTCATCATCCCCTACCCTTAGTGTTATCTTTTTAATAAATACGTCTATCATAGCTCGAGCAGTTGTCAAAAATGGTCTCCCTTAAATTATAGGAATTCTAGAGTCCCCGGGCATATCTAAGATAACAAAATTGACGGGGAGGACGAATTTATCAACTTTTATAAGCACATTTTCAATTATTCCCCTTGGGTACTCGATCGACCTATCTGCAAGTGATGTGTCATCGTGTAGGTTGTTATTTATTATCAAGTTTTACTATTTATTTTATGCTGACTATACCTAAAACAACACTCTAATGGGAAGTGTACCCGATCAGATGTAGCTTCATGGTAAGTAGGGTGTTGATCACTGAGAGTGGAAGTTAACTCTTAATTCTATCGGTATTTTATTTACCTAGGTTTAGTACTAATCTAACCTAATTATTCTAATTAAACCTAAACTAACGCAAAAGGGGGGAGGGGTTTCAGCCTGAGAGACTGGCACGAGTTTAGTTCTGATTATCCTAAGGTGATGACAAATAATGCACACAAGTGATTAACAAAAGATTGAGAAGTGGTCAAATGTGAGGAAAACGTATTAGCTAGTTTAATCTAATAATATGCCTTGATTGGTATAATTGTGCAATGATTGTATTATAGTCGCGTCGTGAAGCTAGTGTAATCAGATCACTCAACGCCAGTAGTTTATAATCGAGCATACTCCACCAATCAGAGGCAGTAGTGTGTAGGATAATGATACAGTCACTTATCCATATCCCAGCTCAGTCCAGCAACCCGCGTGATGACAGCCCCAAAGAAATACACCACCAACCCCCCCCCCCCCCCGACCCCCCCCCCCACCCCCCCCCCCCCCACCCCCCACCCCCCCCTCCCCCCCACCCCCCCCCACTGCTCACCGCCCTAGCCTCCTACTTCCCTCTACCCTCTATCAATCTCAACCCTAACCACCCGATACAAAGCTTTACACCAGTTGATTTATATCGATCTAGGAAAAACCTATATTGGTCGGTTATACGAATAACCCCCCCCCCCCCCCCCCCTCCCCCACCCCCAATAGCTCAATGAGGCTTTACACAAACTTACTGATTAATGCGAAATTTTTATAATGTAGTCCGACGCCTACTTAAATACCCTATGGAAACAAGACGTTATGTGCAATCCTAGTCTACCGGCTTAGTCTACCTTAGTCACTTAATCCATAGAATGAAACAGGGCTTTCTATTGGTGATCCTAGTATTCTAGTTATATGAATAAGCTTATATGTTTCTATCCCGGACTCTTAGCCTACGCCCAAACAACACCGAAGTTGCAGCGCATTAAATATGTAGGACTAGACCCAGTTGAATGATAGGGAAAACACATAATTAAGCACATAAACGGGTATGAAGTGATAAACATAATCAACATGCAACGAATAAAGAACAATCGATATAAAAGACAAATCAAAACATTATATTATCATAAACATGGCTAATACCTAAAGGTATTAGCCGATAGTCATTGTAACAATACACGAAATCATAGATGAACGATTAAACATAATGCTAGCGAATGCGTTATCGTGGAGGTAGAAAATTACAAGAGTTTTCCCATTAATTGTACCACTTCATAGATCTTCTATTCTTCTCCTTTCATTCTTTGCAAACTGTTCCGTTTGATTTTCTTTTCATTGGACGAATTGTATTTATATTACAAAAGGGATATAAATCCCTTTTTTTATTTTCTTGCCGTGCACACAAAAGCCAATCGTGGCATCTTCCTTTTCTATTTTGCTCGTCCTTAATCCAGCCCAACACTAAGTTTCTTTGGGCTTTACTCTTTAGTTTTGTGTGTAACAATGTCCAAGCAACAATGGACTTGTCTAATTCGATCCAAAGGCCAAAGATGAGTTTGTTGCACGAACTGATTTTCCGACAAATATTATCACGAGTTGAGTTCATAATTTTGAGCATATTATTATTCAAAGGTAAAGATCTCCTTTCTCTTTTTTCGTGGCCTTTTGAATCACCTAAAACGGAGCTCGAACGAAGAAGTTATGACCAAAACATTGCACATGTTTAAATCTTTCACTCTTCGATATTTTACTTTAATTTTTGTCACTTCCCGTGTCTTTAAACCGTTAGCTCACAAGGTCTCCATTTTATCTCCATTTGTTCATGACCACTAAACTACATTCGCCAATGCATGTAAAATTATGGCTTGAATATGCCATTCTTTGATAGATAGGCATTAGGGTCAAAACAAGCTTGTTCTTCTTTTGCTTGACAAAGTATTATTTACGGCGTATCATTGATGTGGGATAGACGCTATTCTTCAAAGTCAGGCAAATGTTCTTAAAGTTCATCAAAGTCTAGGAGACACCGTATACTTTTTTGATTGAATATGCCGTATAGGTTGTCAGAATTTGTAGACTTTCTTGAACTCTTCGTTTATGCTCCATAATGCGTGCCTTTTCACTAACTTTCACCATATACTCGATATTTACTGCAAATAATAAATATAATCAATTAAGTATCAATTCTTATATAAAAGAATGTAAAACGAGTAATAAAGACGGGATAAATGATGCTATAAAATAGACGTTATTTGATGTCATCAAATATCCCTCCACTTGAATCCTACTTGTCCTCAAGTAGCCTTTAGAAGTTTATAAAAATGTATCCCTAAGGATTTTTTCCGTTAAAGCATTTATTCGATCTATTACAAGTACACAACCAAACATCTCATGAATAGGAAGATGAAAAAACACTCTTATCACTCAACTATATCTATGTCGGTTAACATGTAACTTTTTCGCGTCAATTGCTCGGTCGTGATGAGTAATTCTATCTTAGGTTGGCAAGGATCACACATCCTCTTACCAACTAGAGCTTAAGGCAGTAACAAGTTTTAAAGGTAAAATGGGTTTTATTATAAGGCTTTGGGTTGTTCATTCTACAATCTTTCACCAAAGTACCAACCAACAAGGAAGCCTGGAAGCACATATACACTGCCGTAACGATAGAATAGACCTGAGTTGTTTCGTTCTAATCCCTCATTTGAGTTTAACAAGGGTTAGGATAAAGAATGATATAAGGTAGGATCCTTCTAACTTTCACCAATAGTAATTAACAACAAGACAGTGAATCATGCATTACTAGGCCGGACACGGACATAATAGATATGCATGTTCGATCACATCCTCATTCGTGTAAAACCCATGGTTAATGATTAGGAAAGGGAAATAAATTGTTAAATAAAAATTACGAAACAAATAGATTAAGTCCAAACAGATAAGGCACAAGTTGCTAGACACTTTTTTCTGACCGTTACCATGAAAAAGACACAAAAAAAAACCTATTTTTTCAAACCAAAATAATAAAAAAAAAACGTCTTTAAATCATAGAAAAAAACAACAACCTAAGTTGGCGTTCCCTTAACGGTCAACTTCCCAATCATCCCATACTTTACATACTTTTACAAGACAAGTGACGATATCTACCACTTTATACAAAACTTTACATCGTTGACTTATAAGACGTATCAACGAATAATCGATCTCTCGTATAATTTCTTCGGTCTAAGCTTTTGCGAAACGATTATCTTCAAACTTTCCTCCTTTTTTTGTTGCGATTTTTTTATTTTTTTTTTTTGTTAATATGCTAACTACGAAATCGTGTATTTTCTCATCTTCACCGATCCTAATAACTTTTTTTTTTTTATTTTTTTTTTTTTATGGATAATGCCTTTGATAATTCTTCTTCTTCGGACGTACCAATAATTGTGTTGGGTAGCTAAAATACATGAAGGGGGGGGGGGGGGGGGGGGGTGTTTTGACTACCTCGTAATGAAGTGTATATACATATCACACTATATTGTTGGCTCTCTCTGTTGAAAATTTCTCCCCCTGAAGACGTCATATCCGGTCAGAAATCGAAGACCATTCTGTCAGCTCTCACCCCTGCAGACATCCCACCCCACGACACCACCGATGAATACCCCCCATACTTCTACCTACCTTTCCTTAACGAACTACGCTACTGTCTAATCACTCGCCGAAATTTATTTCAATCAGGGTAGGCTCCTTCGGTAGGGTGTGTAAAGGTGTATACGAAACAAACAGCTTGGTGTTATTCCTTAAAGGATTGGCTCTATAGATTAAGTTTCTTTTCTAGGGGTATCTTTCTCTTAATGTAAGAGTAATCAAGGGGTTTATACGAGGATTTAACTAACCAGTTGTAGTTAGTTAAAAAAAAAAAAAAAATAAAAAAAATTAAAACAACATATAAGGCTTTTTGGGTGTAATCCTAGAATTTACCAATTTAAAACAAGTTTACTATATCTAAATCTATAATACTCATTCTTGTGGTCTTCGGACAGATATACAATGCACAAGTTCTAAAGTCTACAATTCACCGGCACACTCATATTTTTGTGGAATTTTGGGTAAACATTTGGAAACGAGATTCATCTAGTGATAGATCCCTATCAGGGAATGAGGATGGCCTGACACTCCAAAGTATATATGATCTTTGTATTTCTTTGTGTAAATAGGTTACAATTCAAGCTAAAGAAATTACAGATTTGAAGGCACAGATCAAGAAGCTTAATAAGAAGGCCAGACCTGTGATCATACATCATAAAGCTTGGATGCAGAGTGTTTCCATAAAGACAAGATTGGAAAAAAAGAAATCTATGCAGAAAAAGTGGTTGCATAAGGAGTTTGTATCCAAACAGGGGAGGAAAACTGCCAAATCTAAACCAACTACACACAAGGATCAAGCTTTTGATGATCCTGATGATTTTGGTCCAATAGATTACATGGAGACTGAGGATAGTCACAATAAAAAGGGAGTAAGTACTGAAGATCAAGTTAATACCGTCAAGCTAGATGAAGTTACCGACAAGCCAAAAGTTAGTACCGACAAGATTGATGAAGGTACCGCTGAGCTTAAAAATGGAAATTCAGATGAAAATGCTACTCCAATAGCTACTCCAACAGTTTTTGGAGATGATGAAACCATTGCTGAGTTTCTTGTATCCATGAGCCAAAATAAGGCTAAGCAAAAAGGAGTTGAGATTAAAGATGCTGAAGACTCTAATAGACCAAGGCCTACATCAACAAGATCATTGTTAACATTGAAGCCTCTTCCTAAAATTCATCCTAAAGATAAAGGCAAGAAAGTTCTTGAGGAAGAAGCTGAGTCAGATGTTGAATCAGAAGGGGTTCATGAAACTAAAAGAAAGTTTGCTCAGCTTGCTAATGATGAAGAGATAGCTAGAAAGGTTCAAGACTAATGGGAAACAAAAGAGAAAAACAAAAAGTTGGCTAAAGAGGAAGCTACTAAGGTTGCACTTATAAGGGATTATGATGATATACAGGCTAGAATTGAAGCTGATAGCATTCTAGCTGCAAGGCTTCAAGAAGAAGAGAGAGAAAAGTTCACTATTGAAGAGAGAACCAAATTACTTCATGATACTATTGTTGCTCAAAGGAGATTTCTTGCACAAGAGCAGCTAAAATCAGAAGTAGACTGCCTACAAGAACTCAGCTAAGAAACCAAATGATGGAGGAAAGAAGCATTCTGATCTAAAGACTAAGATATTGGAAGAAATACAAGTTTTGTATGAAAAGGTAAAAAGGTCTGATGAAAACTTTATTGCTATTGTTTCTACTGAGGATGAGAGGCGAATAAAAGATGTGAACAAGAAAGCTACTGGTATAAAGAAGGATGACAGTATTAAAGAGGAAAGTAAAGAAGAAGAAAGTACCAGAAAGAGAAAACTTGGCACTAGGAAAAAGATGAAGTCAAGGAAAAGAAGATTCAGACAAGATACTTCTCAGGATGATCAAACTGATAGTGAGAAAGAGAATGATGAGCTGAGATTATGTTTAACAATAGCTACAGATGAGGACAAGGAGGTGGATTATGAAATACTTGACAAGAAGTATCCTATCATAGAATGGAAAACTGAGTATCTTGGAACTAAACCACAGTTTGATGAAACTAAAAGATTAGAAGAGATTAATCTAAATGTGGTAATTAGAGGCAATGGACAGAGGAGATACTTTAGTACCCTGATGAGAGTACTTTCAATATTTGATAGAGAAGATATAAATGCTGTATATCAACTTGTGATGGACAGATACCAAGATGAGATACCTGAAGGTTTTGACAGAGTACTTTGGGGAGATTTGATGATTATGTTCAATCCAAGTGATGAAGATGAGTTTTGGAACTCACAGCAGGATTGGAATGTAGTAAGTTGGAAGCTACATGGTTCTTCAGGGGTACATACTTTAATGACTGAGGCAGGATTAGTCATT
The DNA here is from genome assembly GCA_026074375.1 of Tanacetum coccineum. Classification (NCBI taxonomy): domain Eukaryota; kingdom Viridiplantae; phylum Streptophyta; class Magnoliopsida; order Asterales; family Asteraceae; genus Tanacetum; species Tanacetum coccineum. The sequence continues at coordinate 7,582 of BQNB010047842.1, read as the reverse complement.
CATATGCTTGTAGAGAAAAAGTATCATTTGAGAAGGAAAGTACTGTTGCAAATGCTGGAATTAAAGTTGGAATCTGAAGAAGACAATATTATGGAAATGGAGTTGATTAGATTTGTCAAAAAGCTAATTGCAGAGTTAGAACCTGAAGACTCTGATGGAAATGAGGAGGATCTTTGAGTGTTGGTTTCAAAACCACACAACAAATGGTCATCAGTTCACCATGTTTAACAGACATGAAGAACTTGCTAGTCCATAAAGCAAAAGGCCTTGTGGTAAAGACTTCTCAAACTGTTTATGGGTTGACATTTTACCAAAATTATATGGTTCTTCAAACTCACCTTGCTTCACGGTAATAGCCTTAACTTAACTTTTCGCATACCTTCCTCTTGGCATTGGTCTGGATCAAACTGTTCCTAGTAAAGATAAATCAATTCTGTTGATTAGCTGATAGTTTGCTAAAAACTATATGGTTATCAATGCACCATGTTATGGAAATGAAGCATTGACTAGTCCAACAGCAAACGGTTTTTGGTAAAGACAAATCGAATCCGTTGATAGTTGATAGTTTACTCAAAATTATAAGGTTCTCAATTCACCTTGTTGTTTACAATGAAGAATTGACAATCCCAGGGCAAACAGCTACTGGTAAAGGAATATCAAATCCGTTAATGGCTGGTAGTTTGCCAAAAATTACAAAGTCAACTTAGTTGGATGTTGCAGTGTTGCTGAGAAGACATGTTGCTGATAAAGAGGGATAGTTGAAGATGTTAAAATTATCAAAGATCAGATCCAGATTTAACAGAGTGTTTAGATACATCCTTCAAGAGTTCAAGAAGAGTAAACTGAAGAAACATGAAGTTAAACAAGTTGAACAATCATGTTTAGGGGAGGATTGTTGGGAATTATAGTTTTCCTAACTTAGTACCGTTAGTTATAAAGTTAGTACCGACAGTTATAGTTTGTACTGTTAGTATTAGTTAGTATTAGTTTGTACCGTCAGTACAAAATAGTTAGTACCATTTAAGAGATATGCTTGAGATATTATAGGAAAAGATATGCATTATCTTTTACGCGTTTTGTAAGTCTGTTAGGGTTTATCCTTGGTGTATAAAAGGAACCCTACGACATTAGAAAAGATATCTCTCTCACCAAAAAGTAATCTCATAGTTAGTAATCTGTAATCGTTTTAGCAGATTAATATAAAAGTTTAGTTATAAATATTCATTGTTCTTCTTAGCATTATAAGTTAGTTTCAGCATAACTTATAGTGTTCATAGTCATTGTTTCTCATGTAGTTTGTGTGGATCTATCCATATTGGCTATAACCCTTAACAGGGTAGAAAGATCTATATTTTATTGGGATCTACAACAATCTTATAAATTCCAAAAAACTTCATATTTAAAGAGTTGTAGAAATTATACAATTAGTTTTCCCATTCGAAAACTATTCTAAAACCTAAGCTATCAATTTCTATCGTCTCAAACTCTTAAGTACTGTCACTACTCTTGAAATTCGTGATTAGATGGTGTGGAATGATGGGAGAGTTGTTGTGGAAGTGTGTGTGAGATATATATATATATATATATAATGGCTTGGAAATTGATGGCTATTTATAGGATGTGAAGGGTCAGATGTGCGGCGCACAAATATAAATTATGTGGCGTACTTCATCAGTTTTCTTGGATCTTTTTCTTGTTAATTGTATATGATGAGATATATGAGAGATACTTCATTCCAAGCACCCAAGGGCTGTATTTATAGGCTAGAGAATACTTGGGGACCAAGTTGGGGATGTATATGGACGGATTTTGGGCCAAATTCACGATATAATTGCATCTCCAAAAAGTGCGCCTCACTTTATTAAAAAAACAGCAGTTTTGGGCATTTACAGCTCTTGAACATTTTTTAAGTTGTAGATAATTGAATTCTCTTTCCGTGGCCACTTGAATCAACTAAATCCAAGTTCGTATAACCGAGTTATGGCCAAAACAGTGAATAGGTGTCGGGAAGCTCTGAGTTTGAGTTTACTTCTTCGTTTAAGTTTCATTTCTTCGTGTATTCTTCTGTTTTCTTCCACGTCACGTATCATGAACCTACAATAGCAAATATAGTCGATTAAGTATCGAAAGTTCTTATTATTAACCAAAATAGATACATAAAAGCATAGATAATGCATATAAAAATATCTATAATTTAAGCGTTATCAAACACCAACAAAAATAAGATTTCTCTTATTTTAACAAATAAATGCACTGATACGTACACTTATTTTATAGAAAGCCTAGGTTGTGTAGCAAAGTATACACAAGCCTTACATGATCATAAATTAGATCATGCCCGAGAAACATAATTCCCGTTGTGAGGTCAAGTTTTCTTTTTGACGAAATACTTGCCTTTAAGATGAAGAACGGGTTATAGTCTGAAATAGGTGCAAGCCAATGACATGTTTTGAAAACATTTAGAACTTCTGCTCGAACTTTATTTACAGCTTGGTATCATTATTGAATGACATTTCTAAAGTCGTAAATATTATCGATTTTCATAAGACATGTCATGAAAAACATATTTTTGGTATTTTCTGATTTTTTTTTTTAATTTTGTATTTGTTTTTATGGATTTTATATTTTTGTATTTTCTTTTTGTAAATTTTTTAAAAAATGAAAAAATATTTTTGAGTTTTTTTGATTTTCTATATTTACAAAAGATACAAGAAGATGTGCCACAATCACTCTTCTTTTTCTTTTGCCATTCTTTTCAGCGTTTCAGGAGACATACTTCTCATTCCATGCTTTTTGATAAGAAATTCAAGTCTTTCTCGTCCCAATGCCTTGATAAAGATATCTGCCAGCTGATATTCTGTTCTGACGAAGTATACCTTAACCACCTCATTTTTCACTTGCTCTTTTATGAAATGGTATCTGATGTCGATATGCTTAGATCTTGAGTGTTGGACGTTGTTAAAGCATAAGGCAATGTCACTTTTGTTATTGTAGTACAAAGGTATTTTGTTGAATCCAAGGTCATAGTCTGTCAATTGTGATCTCATCCAAAGTATTTGAGCACAACATCCGGATAAGGCAATGTATTCAGCTTCTGTACTGGATATGGCAGTGCTCTTCTGTTTCTTAGACGACCAACTGCCTAATCTGTCACCCAAGAGCTGCATACTTCCAGATGTACTTTTTCTGGTATCTTGGCAACTAGCATGATCAGCGTCTACAAAAGTTGTTAGTGCAATACAGGAATCCTTTAAATACTACATACCCATATTAATGGTTCCTTTTAGGTATCAAAAGATTTGATTAACTGCATGTACGTGCTTTTCGGTAGGCTTGGCCTGATACCAGGTACACATGCAAATAACCAATACAACGTTTGGTCTACTAAATGTCAGATACATAAGGGAGCCGATCATTCTATGATAACGTGTAGGATCAACTGCTTTTCCTTGTGGATCTTCATCCAGTTTGGATTTCTCCACCATGGGAGTATCCACTGGGTCACTGGTTTCCATAACATATTTTTTAATTACCTCAAGAGCGTATTTGGATTGGTTAAGAAAGATGCATGTGGGACTTTGAGAAATGTGAAGTCCAAGAATGAAAGAAATTTTGCCCATCATTGACATCTTAATTTTTGATCACATTATTACAGAAAATGTTTCACAGAGTACAGGATTAGTAGAAGCAAATATTATATCATCTACATAGATTTATACCAGTAAGCTGTCTTTGCCTTCTTTCCGAGTGAATAATGTAGGATCAACCACATCTTTTGAGAACTTTTTAGAGAGTAGAAACGATGATAACAAATCATACCAAGCCCGTGGAGCCTGCTTTAACCCGTAAAGAGCCTTCTTGAGCTTGTACACATGGTTGGGATTATCTTGATCTTCAAACCCGTCTGGTTGACTAACGTAGACCTCTTCACGTAATATATCGTTTAAGAACTCCGTCTTGACATCTATTTGATAGACGATCATGTTCATGTAAGCGGCATATGCAATAAGGATTCTTATAGCCTCTAGTCGTGAAACCGTGCAAAAGATTCTTCAAAGTTGATCCCCTCTTCTTGAAGATATCCCCTTGCTACCAACCTAGCCTTGTTTTTCAAAACACCTCCCAGTTTGTCTAATTTAACCTTGAAGATCCACTTCAAAGTGATTATCATGACACGATTCGGATGAGGTACGAGCTCCCAAACTTTAAGTCATTTGAACTCATTTATTTCTTCTTGCATTGCTTTGATCCAACAAGATTCCTTCAAAGCTTCTTTATAATTCTTTAGTTCAACGGAAGTAAGGAAAGCATCGAAGTAGCAAAACATGTCTTCATTTTGTAGTTGATGTCTTGTAGAGACAGGTCGAGAAGGACTTCCAATGATAATATCCAGCGGGTGATCCTTGGTCTATTTTTTGAGATGTTCAGGTGGTTGATTGACATAGTGTACATTAGTTGGAATAACATCCCTTGAAGAAGATTCTTCAGAATTTGTTTTGGAATTCGAACACCAAAGAAGGGATCATTATCTAAGTGTGCAACTTTAATATCATGATATTCTTCTTCAACACTGGAAGGAATAATTAGAGATTGTGTTTCTTGAGTGGTTTGTGAAGTACTTGGAGATGGTGCATCTTGATCAATTGTAGTTGAGGAAGGTGTACCGGTGAGTCAGTAGGTTCTAGAGCAGCAACTGCAGAAACTAGAGAAGCAACACTAGGTGGAGGATTGAAGTACTCATCAAACATTGGCTGAAATAAAATATCTGAGTCCTTCTTTGTTGGTGGGACATATAATGTTAAAGAAGGAGTATTTGGCACGAGTTCTGAACTAAGTGTTTCAGGAGTCAAAAGTTGAGGCCCGAGTCCTGAACTAAATTGTTTAGAAACCATTCAACCATTTAATACTGATGTGTCATTGTGTGTAGGTAATTTATTAGAGTATTCAAGTTTTAAATTTATATTTTGCCGCATTTACCTAAACAACACTTTAATGGGCAGTGTACATGATCAGATGGAGTTTCATGGTAAGTAGGGTGTCGATCACTAAGAGCGAGAACTAATCTTTTATTTTATCAATATTTTGGTTAACTAAATTAAGTTAATTTAAACTACGTTAATTCTATTCTATGTTAAACATGTGCTAAACCTATGTTAATCCTAATTCTAACGGATAAGGGAGGTTTTCAGCCTGAGAGACTGGCACAGGTTTGTGGTAACTTAGATCAACTTAAGACACAATAACACACGCAAACAGACAGACAAAAGATAGAAGAGCGGTCTAGCCAAATATAAGAAAACTGTATTAGCTATAATTAATCCAATTAAAATGTTGGTTTGTTTATTTAGTGCAATGAGTACTTATCTCGAGGCAGCATGTCATTCTTAAGACTTAGGCGGTACTTCTTCTTAAGACCTAGACACGTAGAATTCTATCACAATTAAACGCATCCGCATAAAGCATCCTATTTGCTGATTATAATCTATCTTAGGGGTTAAAGCAATGGCGATCTTGTTAAACCCTAGCTCATAGAGACTTTACCCACTTACTGCTTAATGGCAATTTATATACTAGTAGTCCACTGGCCAAGTCTTTACCAATTAATTAAGAATGTACTCGTCGATCTCAACGGTCACCTGCCAGTCCAACTAAGCTCACTAATCTAAAGGCAAAAATAGGTCATTATTTGTGAACCTATTGGTCTAGATATATAATATAACAACCCACAATTTTCATAAATGTAAATATCCATCTATTAAGTTAGATGATGTACAATCTATCAGTTATATAAATGAACTCACCTTTTTCAGGGAAAAACTCACCTTTTTCAGGGTAATATGTTTTCGCTCTTTTGTACTATTGTACTGGTCGGTGGCATTATATTTGATCTATATGCACTTGTGTGTTCCGTGCTGTAGTCGGTGTAAAGGCGTCTGTCTTCACGGCTAGATGGGCTAGCCGTGCGGCTGTTTGCGGAGTGTGATTGCTGTCTGGTTGATTGATTGGACTATGAGCATTTTTTACTTGGATTCTTAGATGACAGTAGGCCTATGTGTCACACTTCGCTTACGTGTATATCAATTAGGGTGTGTGACTTCGTTAGCGGAGCCGCAAGGATTCCTGTAGAGATTGGATTGGGGGTCGTTAACGTATTTTGTTGGCATCTTGCGTAGTTGCTGTGCGGTCTTGATTTATGTGTTGTGGATTGGGGTTTGTGTATTTGGCGACGAATTGGCTTATGGTATTTGCGGTTTTTGCGCATTGGGTATTTTGGCATGGTTGACGCGCATGGTGCGAGTGCTCGGTGCGTGGGGGGTAAGATGGGGATGGAGTTGGGAGAGGGATGCACTGTAGGGGAGGGGTGTCTTGAGATAGGATAGTTGGTGGTCTTAGGGTGAGTTTTGTTAAAAGATTTGTGGAATGGCATGTTGCGGGATGTATTCCAGGGGGTATGATTTTTAACGTGGAAATTTTTTAACAGTTTTATAGATTTTTCAGTGCTTGGGGAAGTTTTAACATGGTAGCGGGGGAGGATGGGGAGTCGAATCGCAGGGTTTACAGTTTACCGTTTCAGGCTTTGTAGGGGCGTAGTATATATTCTTCTATTTATTTTCAATACATTCTCAATCATATTCATAATCCATTATCATTTCATTATTCTACTTCAATTATACAAGAAACAAATCTAGAAAACCCTAATTGTGCCCTAATTGTAATTTTGACACGTTTACTCATTTTCTACCCATTTTAACATAAACCACCTCTCAAATTTTGATTATAATCCTTAATATAAGCCTTAGTATCAGTAACCTATCATTACTAATCAAATGTACATGAATTACAAGCTAGAAAACTCAACCCGAACCCTTATGAACCCGAAATACAAACCCTTGCAAAATGACCCATTTTAACTATTTATCTTGCAACCAAGCACCTTCATGACTAAGATAATTCATTCCTAAGCAGCTTACAAGCACCTCACACAAATATCTTTACCTTATATAGTTTTAAAATGGCACATGGTCTTCCTTTTTCTTCTTGTTTAGCCGCGACAAGAAATGGGGTGCACACCTCATCCAAGCTAGTTTCTATCTTAACCAACATATCCTATAGACCCTCCTCATCACCCTCTAGACCTCCTATGTGTCCTAACCAGATCATAACCCTTGCTTACTCATTATACCTTCAAATTGGTATAAATAGGACTCTTATGTCTTCATTTTTCTTCATCCCCTACTTCCTCCTCTATAACCCTTCATAGTAGCAACTCCTTGCTCAGTATGAATTCTAATAGATCTTAAGAAGTCTCAAGTACAAAAAGGAAGCAAAAGAAACCAAGAAACGAAGCGCCAGAGTCGTTACTCTAGTCGTACGAAGCTCAAAGTCCCGATTCTGACCCGTTTCCAAGCTATAAGCTCAAACCAGGATCTCTAAGCATATGTTCTACTTTCATAACGTCATAATGTTCATATGTTCTTGCTAAAATCATAATATAAAGCTTTGAACTTAAAAACCTAAGTGTTATGCCTTTTTGATCCAAAACCGTACACCCGAAACCCTAATTTCATGTTTTTACTTAAAC
>BQNB010047841.1:0-22174 GCA_026074375.1 Tanacetum coccineum | reverse complement strand
ACTACGCGATAGGAAAACACACACCGATCTTCGACAAGACCTTATGGAGCATCTATGGAATAATGATGATGAGTAGTTTGTGTTTTTATTTATGTAATGTTTAATTTTATTCAATATTTAATTTTATGTAATGTTTAAGTTTTATGTAATGTTTAAGTTTTAATGTATTGTTTTTTTTAATGTAATGTTTTTAATTTCAATGAATTTTATTTTTAGTTATATAAATAAGTGTATTTTAAATAAATATGAAAAAAATACCCCCTTATTAAGTTTTAATGTATTGTTTTTTTTAATGTAATGTTTTTAATTTCAATGAATTTTATTTTTAGTTATATAAATAAGTGTATTCTAAATAAATATGAAAAAAATAATAATAAAAAAAAAATGTTACGGCATCAGAATTCTGGTGTCAAACCAATGTCATTGAATTCTGATGACATAGCATTTCTGGTGCCAAACTCTTTTTTGCTGACGTGGCACCAATTTTTGAGTTTGGCACCACCACTCCCAGTGCTCTAATACATAACATAATCAATTAGATTGACATAATCTTTTACTCAGAGACGGATATACCTAAGGCCAAAGGTATGCATGTGAATTCCTTCCGAAAAAAATTTGTAGTGTTAATTTTACTTTGTTTGAAAACGCATACCCTATGCACAATTTTTTTCATCCGTCACTAGTTATACTTATCAACATACTAAATATGCAAAGTGACAAACTAAATACAAAGATAGTGATCCTTAATCACTTTAACTCAGCTAAACCATAATACTCCCTCCGTCCCATATTAAGTGTCCATTTTTGACTTTTTAAAGTCTTTTTTCTTCAACTTTGACCTTAATTATTTCTTCTTATGTTATATGATACTCAATGCAAAATATATGAATGGATAGAGTTTCGAATGTATTTTTAAAGTTCTTTGCAATTTATTACTGCATGTTATGGATTTTTAAAGTTCTTTGCAATTTCTAATTGACTTCTTATCAAGTCTAATCAACTTGGGCAAGCGGTTATGTTTTATTGGAATTATTCTAGAGGGTCTACTTGAAGGCATTTATGCCTCAAACAGTACCAATAAAGAAAAAGGTTGAATGATATGATATTGGAATGTTGGAGAAATCATAAAAGTTGATGGGTGAGAATTGACAAGTGAGCATAGTGCGATTCAAGGAAAATGTTCTGTCAGTGTGTCAGACAACAATAAATTAATAAAAGCAAAATTCTTATTGGTAAAGGCTGTAGAATACCAACGTACTTTTCAAATTTTACCGTAAGAGGGGAGGGAATCGTTGGCTGTTGGCTTGGTGCCAAGCCATGGCGCCAAAATGGCCAACGGCGCACGACTCCATGGCTCGCGCCAAGGGTCTTCGCGCCGTGGCTAACAGCCCACGCCAAACTTAATTTTTTTTTTTTAAATCTATCCGTTAGGGGGAGCGGATATTCAAAAAAATACCCCCAAAATCACAATTTTACCCCTTTAAAAATCCTATAAATACCCCCTTTTTATTTCATACTTCACACACACTTTCAATACATCTTCTACTTCACATTTCTCTACTTCTCTATATTTTTCACTCAAAAAAAAAAATGAATCCCAATCCCAACCCCAACCTACCAAATTGGATTTCCGGTATGCTTAACGACCCAACCAACCAAATTCCGGGGTCGTCTTCGAATCCGGGCTCCTCCACTCAACCGGCATTCAACCAAATGCCTTACTATGTCAATCCAAATTACCAACCTCAATTTACTAACCAAGAAGAATTGTTGATGTTTCAACAATTTAAAATGCAACAAATGCACCAACAACAACCACAACAATTACCAAACCAATTCACCACTTCCCAACCACATTCCGAGCAACAATCGCACCACTTTGAAGTCGAAGATACCGAAGATGAAGACGAGCCGGTTCCGACCCCGACGTCGAAGCCTAGCCGCGGCGTCCGTTTGAAGTCGAAGGCAAAAAAAAACAAAGAAAAAGAACCGCCACTTGAGAAACAAAAAAGAATTCGTAATGCGTAGACTCAAGATGAGGAGTTGCTTTTGGCGGAATGTTTCATTCAAGTTTCCGAGGATCCAAAAATCGGGTGTGATACAAATCGACACACGCGGGATGGATGCGGCCGACGCCGCTATCATCAACGCCCAAAAGGCAAGAATCCGAGCGTACCAAGACATTTGACGGGTAAGTGGACTCCAATGAATACCTCCTTCGCAGGTTTAATCAATTGGAGGCAAGAAACCGCGTTTCATATGGGGAGAAAGATGATAGTCATATTCGAGGGTGCACGACTGTTGTATGCAAGCAACCGTGGGGGGTGAGTTTAAGCACCGAGTCTTGGCTTTTTTTGAAAGGCAAACACAATGGACAAACCCCGATTTTCGACTTTGCAAAGAAGAAATCGTCTTTGGGCACCACAGGAACCTGAGCATTTTGAGAGATGATGATTTGCCGTCGACCTGCTACCGGTTTTCAAAACGACTTGCTAAAAGCAACGTAACAGTTCTAACTCGATCCGCTACTCCGGTCCAAACCCGGCCGCGTATCAAGAATTCAGGAGGAACAATATCGAGTTAGACCGCAAAGGCCAAAATACCGAATCCGAGAGAGAGAGTGAAGACCGAAGAGCAGTTGATCCGAATCTCAAGGATTGGCGGAGGACATGCGTGTGCTACAATCGACACATGCGGGATGGATGCGGCCGACCGCCGCTATCATCAAACTCCCAAAAGGCAAGAAATCCGAGCGCATATCCAACCACCTACAAACTAGCGGCGCCGCCAAATTTATGATTTTTAATTCTATGCATTTTCATTTTATGTCTTTTAATTTTATGTCTTTTAATTTATGTTTTTTTTATGTATTGTGTTTTTAATGTAATGTTTTTAATTTCAATGAATTTTTTATTTTTAGTTTTATAAATAAGTTAATTAAAAAAATATACAAAAAAAAAAATGCTAGGCCACCAAATCTGGTGCCAGAAACCACTCCCACTGAATTCTGGTGCCATGGCATTTCTGGTGCCAAACTCATTTTTGCTGACGTGCCACCACTTGGAGTTTGGCACCAAAAGTTTGGCAGACTTAAACCACGCCTCACTGTGCTCTAGTTTAAATCATATATGATATGTTTACAATCCATATATGTATATACTATAAATACATATGATAAAACATATATGATATTATGTAAATCATATATGATATTATATAAAATAGATATATGATATTAAGTTTAATGCAAATCACATTTAATTCGATGCTAGTGTTATATCATATATGATTTTATACGAATATTCAAATTAGTGTTTAATCACATATGATATTTTCATGCAAGTTTTAACAACGAAAAAAACGTGAAAAAACGAAAAAAAAAACGTGAAAAAAGCGAAAAAAAATTGGTCAAAGTATATCAAAGTAGATATCTATGGAAAGATAATTAAATGCTCGTCGTGTTGGTATATTTTTTTTCGCTTAATGATTAATGGTTTAAGAGATATTTAAGTTTTAAAAAATAAGTGAAATAATAAAATCCTTTTAAATCTTAAACCATTGTTTTTCTTTTTAGATGGATGGGTTTGGATTAATCCCTAGTAAATTAACTCTTCTCTTAATGTTAAATCTCATTTGATTTCTCATGCAAGTTTCAACAACGAAAGAAAAAAGAAAAAAAAGACGAAAAAGGTAAAAAAAAATGAGAAAACAAAGTTTGTCGAAAATATATCAAAGTGCACATCTATAGAAAGATAATTAAATGTTCGTGGCGACGGTATATTATTTTTCATTTAACGATTAACGGTTTAAAAGATATTAATATTTAAAAAAAAAGATGAAATCAGGTATATGAAAAAATGAGTGACTCAGATTTGTCCTTTGGTTTTTTTTTTAAAACGGCAAGATTTGTCCTTTGGTATGTGAGTAAATAATATCTAAATGAAGAATATAACATTTATAAGTTTGAATTTTTTTCTGCTGCTAAAAACCTATATAATCAAATGAAGCAGAGTTTATATTATGTAATTCGGGTTATTTGCGTCAACTTAAAAATCAAATCAAATTCAAATTCGGTTTTTGGTTTGGTTTAATCCAATTTGATTTCAGTTTAGTTGGATTTTCTTGTTTACTCAAAAAATGTTTAACCGAATGACCGAACTGAATGAACCGAGAAACATGATAACCAAACCGATGAACACCTCCGGATAAATTGAAGGTTAGGGATTAAGAAAGTGTTGCAACTTTTCAGCCCAAAAGCAGCCCAAGATACTTGTCAGAGACTGCTCTGATCCAACTTATTTTCTCAAGAAACATCTTAAGTAGTCGATATTTTGGAAAGATTGGACAAATAAAAGGAGGTCACGTTTCCTTGTATGGTTTTGGGGTTTGCCTATATAGTTGGAGCTTCATTTAGTCGAGTTTTTAATTAAATCATCACTCAAAAAGTAATTATAAAATATTAACAAGTTATAAATTATTAACCAAACTAATAGAATATGGCACATTGCATTTCAGAATCATCTCATATATTTGTTCCATGGTTATTAAGATATTATAATTTATCAATACAGAAAAGCAAAAATATCCAGATTTTGCATAGGATTTTTGCAAGACGTAAGACCTTATAGGATCTCAATCTTAGCCATAAGATCTTAAGATCTAATCTCATCCGGTCTTACTTTTCTTGAACCACAAACTACAAATTTATGAATTATGTTTTGTACAATTAAAAAAACATGTTAATTTTTAAACATTTAATAATCATAATTTATGCTAACATTTCTATGAAATATTCATATAACTTTGTGTTTATGTATATAATAATTTGTAAATTTGTATAATATTACAAAGACTATTAAGAAAATGACACTATAATAGTATCTTATGATTTCGATCTGATCTTTGATCTTGATCTTACAAAGACCAAAACGATCTTGGATAGAATCCCAATTTTGAAAACTTTGATTTGTTCGAATCATCCACTTCAATCCTTTTATATATACGGTACAAAATTAAACTACAATCAACCACTTATTCCATTTTTTTTCTTTTCTACAACCTCTCCGTAACTTTGAAATATGTTATAACCAAGGTTATAAATAGCGTGAGGCGTGGCGTGGCGGCATGACCAAGCCTCACGCATTTGCGAGCCATGGCTAGTCATGGCGTTTTTAAGGCATGACTTAAAGCGGCACAAAATGTGAAAATAAAAATAAATTTATATATTTATATCATATTACAAATATATTGAGTTTACAAAAAGTGTCATACATAACGAATAAAGTCAAGAAACTATCTTTGCATGTAATCTTTTTCATTTTGATATAAAAATACGATTTTTATCGAAATTGAATTCAAAAAAGCCTCCGCGCATCACGTTTTATCCCGTCTTATCACGTTTTTTCACTCCTCATCTCACGTCAAGCCTTAAGCTCAAGCCTTGGTCTATTGCGTGGCGTGGAGGTCACGCCTCACGCCTTTGCGAGGCTATTGTGAGGCCTTTGCGCGCCTTTTAGAACCATGGTTATAACGAAAGTCATGTCATTTTATGCTATGTATATATATGAGGTCTGCAAACCCGTGCTCCGCGGTGGAGTATTTGTGTACTGTGTGGTTTTATGATTATTTGATATTTGTTGTGACTCACTGAATAACGACTTGCTATGTATATACGTGAAAAAAAAGCTAAGACGGGTTTAATCAATCTTTGATGGACCAAATAAAAAATATGTTAAAGCCTATTCTAAAAAAAATTAAAAAATTAAAAAAATTGGCCCAAGCTATAGCCCAAGCTGCGAGTCCAAGCCCAAGCGACCCGCGAGCTCAAACCCAAGCGTTTGGCCCATTCGCCTGATGATTGTATAGTATATATAATGTATTACTATCGATTAATTCAATCTTTTCGTTGATCGGGATTACAATCAAATCAGATGCAAAAGAAACACAGAGTTTTAATACAACATGGAAGAATAATCTCTGTTAATTCAAAATGAAACACCGAATTTCACCTCTCGTTGGAATTCAACATCTTTACATGAGATTGATACAACTTTAATGGTTTTGTTCTTTGGTAAAACTGTTAGCGCCTTATTCAAATGTGTTCTAAAAATTGTTGTCTAATATGATGTAAAATTGACTTATGAACAAATCAGTTCATAACTCAAGCTAAAATTTATTAGTTTGTAAACGCATCAGTTTATAAGCTAGACTTAAATATTTAAATGACTTCTGAATAAATCGGTTCAAGACCCGCACTTCCGAATAATGACTTATGGATGACTTAGTTCAAAACTGGTACTTAAATATTTTAATGGTTTGAGGACATTTAAGATCTTAACTCGGGCTTCAACGTGTTTGGTTTAAGGACACTTCGCTCTTAACACGGTCTTAACTATTTTTAATGACTTATTAGGGGTGTTTACGGGCGGTTCGGTTCGGTTAGTTGAACATTTTTAAATATCTATCGCGGGGCGGGTAATTAATTTTACTACCCGAAACCGAACCGAACTAGCCGGGTAACCGGACATGCGGTACTCGCGGTTCGGGTCACGGTTAACCATTTTAAACGTTTAATCGAGTTTAACCGTATATGAATAACATCATATAGAACGTAAAATGTCATTTTAGTAAAATTAAATGACAATTAATAGATAAATGTTATAGAAAAATTATTTTGTTGCATTAATTTCATGCAGTTATTCATACATAACATGTTAACCAAAATATATTTATTTGACGTTTGTTGATTACAATCACATTAATCAATTTTCACATATAAATGTTTAGACATGTTTATATTAGGAGCAAAATTGTTATTTTACTATAAAAGTAGTGCAATAATATAATCAAAACTTGTACTATTATTTGAATATTTAGTTAAAAAACTTTCATGTATATTATGTACTGTTCGGTTCGGTTAACCGCGGATATCTAAAAATAAAAACCGAAATCGAGCTATGATAAGCTTGTTTTTCGGTTTCTGTTTCGGGGTTTTTCGGTTTCGGATTGAGATGTTCGACTCGGTTCGCCAGTTTCTCGGATTTTTTAAACACCCCTATGACTTATGGATAAATCATTTCATAACACATACTTATATTTTCTCAATGGTTTAAGGAGATATCAGTTCTTAACGCGCGCTTCAACATTTTTGGTTTAAGGACATTTGAGTTCCTAACCATGTCTTAACTGTTTTAATGACTTATGGACAAAGCTGTTCATAACTCGACCTTCAAAATAATGACTTACAATTACTTCAGATTTAACTCGTGCCTTTAAATAGAGAATAGTGTACAATTGAGTGCATTTACCATAAATACGAGAAGAGAAATCTTCTCGGTCATGAACAATTTTTAAAAAATATTTAAAGTATTTAGCTTAGAACTCAAGCTTCAAAATAATGGCATGTGTACACTCAGTGCACAACCCGTGCTTAAAACGATGGCTTATGATCACCTCAAATCATGACCCGATCTTAAAATAATGTCTTTTGGTTAATTCAAAATTATCTCGTCCATACAAGTGCGAGGCAACAACTCATTTCAAAGATTGAATCCGTAAGTTGGTATTCCCAAAACAAGTTCGAACTCCCACCAATGTGAAGATATATGACAGAACCAGGGATCCATAAGATCACCTCAAAAATTTCTGTATTGCAGCGGAAATGGAATGTTGGGCAATGCCAACCTGGTGCCATATGTTCAACTCCACCTTGATGGGTGCAGCAAGACTATGGTTTGACGAACTCCCACCGAAAAGTGTGGACAACTTTGAAGATCCGCGGAGGATGTTTTTAGCCTACTTCCTTCAATAGAAGAAAGAGACTAAAGACCCCGTAGAACTCCATCACATAAAGCAAAAGGAGGGGGAATCCATGGAAGCATTCATGGACCGATTCAAAGATGGAAGTTTGCATGTCAAATAAAATTCTAAATGCTTAATGTGTCTGCATTTAAGCACATAATAACCAACTCTGACTTAATCAAACAACTAAATGATAACATACCTAAGACGATGGATGAAATGATGAATGTGATAAAAGCCTTTCATTTCGAGAAGTAGCCGTGGCTAAGGAATCTAAGAGAAAGACCTCTCGCCATGCAAGAATAATGATAACATAGCAAAACCAAGTATTGGTCCAAACTTTGGTAGGAATATGGATTTTAAAGGTTTTGGTCCGACGGTAGGAGAAACGATCATTTCACACCTTTCACCAAGACCCCAAAGGAAATCTTAGCCACAGAACCCATTAAAGGAAGCTTCACGACACCACCATCCAAGTCTAGCTTCGTAGAAAACAATAACAAGGTGTTTAATTCAAGTTTCTAGTTCTGTTTGTTATAGGGTGTTTGGCTCAGCTAGGTGCTTGGCTAGTTGACTGATCTATTTCAATTTGTTTGTTTTCCTTTTTTTTAGCTTTATCTTGAAGCTTTAACTTGTTAATTTATTTTTTTCGCAAACTTTCAAAAGAAAAAACACATATTATAAAACTATGTATATATAAATTAAAACTATATACTATTTATCATTACATTGCCACTCACATATGCTACAGTTTTTTTATTATAAAAAAATATTTTTTTTAATCTAAGGAACAGTAAAATGGTAACGTGGCTCGAATATAACACCACACACACATTCACACATAACACAACAATAATCATCTCCCAAACCACCTATCAATACACACACCACCGATTGTTTTGTGGTGTATTTGATTATGTCTCATCAATCAAGGTGGCAGTGAGTCGTATAGTCAGAATGGTATGGTTATGTGTTAGAATGGTAAATTGTTCATGTTGTTAGTGTATTCTAATGATGTTAGTGTCTGATTCTTTTTAAGAGGCCTTAATGAGTTCACAAAAGAAGGTACGCCATTGTTAGAATTTTTTCTTATGACTATCCATTTGCATGTTTATGGTTCCAATGTTTTGGTTGAGGTTGCGATTTCTTTTTACTGATGTTGTTTGTCATGTGTTTGTTGATGTGATAGAAAATATGTTTTCTATTAACATACTCATTGTTAGAGGTGACATCAGGTGAAGTCTCAAAGGGAGAGTTCTCACCCTTAGTGAACACAACATCCTTTAAGGAGATTGTTTCTTTTCATTTGCGTCTTCCACCCAGGGCACGGACAATGTTACTAGGGACTTGCTCAGTGAGCAATTGGTCTAGGGTAACTTTACTGGAGGTCTATTTCTCAATGACTTTCTTTAAGTTAGAGACTTCATCTGTTAGAGAATGATTATCCAGATTTAACCTGGTAATCTCATGTTGAAGGGCAAGATTTTAAACTTTGGTATTTTTGAGGTCAATGAGTTTAGATTTACATGAGGACAACTCTTGTTTAAGAGAGTTGAGCTTACTTAGCAAGTTTTTCCTTTGAATTTCTACATAGTGGATGTCACTACTACAAAAAAAGCCATAGAAACTTGTCAAATTAGCCCATAAAGAGTGGTTTTGGAACCACTCTCCCAGGGGGTATCTCCATGATCAAAACATATGAAAACCGGTTATGCAACCAGTCTCTATTAAAAGAATCGACACCGGTTCTCTCTCTAAGAATTGGTCTCCATATTAAATAACACATATGTTTTATTAGAAATGGACACTGGTTCTCCCGCAACATGTATTTATAAAAACATCCAACCTATCTTTATATAGAGTAAAAAATATGTTTTTATCTCAAAACCTGACTTTTTTTAATCTATTTAAAAAATATATATATTGGAATTCTTTAATAAATTCCAAAATTTACAAATTTAACCCACCAAAATAAAAAAAATATAAATACATCAAATATATATAAACTGATTTAGATGGACCAAAAATGTCAAAATCAACAAATTAAAGTAAAATAAAGACAACTTCAATTCAGCTTAACATAAAGCAAATACAAAATTCAAGTCAAATTAAATCACTAGAATTCAACAAATAACCATAAAGAAAAACACTAGAATTCAACATAATCATCTAGGACTAATCTCGCCACAATGTAAACCATGCACCAATGATCGCGTTCAACTCTTTGTTCTCCAACGGACGCTCATTACTCCACGGTACCTACAAGTAATTTAATCAAAATAAAAACATCAGTAATCTAAAAAACAAGAACTCGCACGTCTGCACATCTGCTAGTGATCTGCTGTATTGAAATCCAAGTAAAAAGTATTCAAGAATAGCCTAATGTATTAAAATTTCAAACTATAAGGATTTCTTTAAGAACTACTTATAGCATTTCAATACAAGCATGTTTACAGCAGTAGCAAAACGAACATCAAACAGGCTGGGAAATACAAGCATGTTTACAGCAATACAGCAGTAGCAAAACTAAAATATCACTATACTAGTAATCTATCTAATATTCCATAACTTCTATATTTTCAACCAATTTAAACTTATAATAGCTCACATTTAACATCGCAATGTGACAGGCCATTATAAATAGATAAATTATTTCTTATATCAATCAGCCTTAAACTACTGTACATGTATAACAGCTTCAATTTGATCATAGCACCTATAACTCATCCCAAATCATAAACTCATCAACGCTAAATCTTATTATACCTCTCACATCACATTAACTTAACTAAAAACTTTATAACAAAACAAACCTTATTTTGATACTTGGGCTTCTACTTCTACTGTGATCATAATATTTAAGTCACATGTTTGGTTGTTTGTTGGTTGGAATGGATGGTTGTATGTCTTGGTTTAAGTTAGGATGGTTTAGGTGCATTAACACAACTTGAGAGAGTTAAAAGATGCATCTTCTATGCTTGTGGTCGTGTTCTCTTCTCATTCTCTATCTTTACTTTTACCTTTATAGTTTCCTATTCCTGTGATGCCCTATTCTCTCTACAGCTGCAGACCATGAACCCTGCAAGATAGAAAGTAATCTAGTTTTTTGTATATGTTTCAGTCACCATCTATATCATAGAGAGCATGTTAGATATAATATAAATCCAAATAGGTGCAATGCAAAAAAGGGCTTCATGTTTGTGACATTGTGATGCAAATGCATGCCGGAATAAACGAACAAAACGTTAATCTTCACTCTCTACCATGACAGAAAAATACAAGAAAATGGCAGAAATTAGCAACTCATAATTACCTAATTGATCTCAAAAAGATCGATATCATTCCCTTCAAGACCAGCAGCCTTGACTGCAGCTGGAATGGCAACAGCAGGGCCAATACCCATAATCGCAGGGGGGACACCAACTGCAGCAAAAGTCCTACAACCGATTCAGTACATTAGTAACATTTACAAGTATCGTTTTATACATGTACTCCACGACATAAGGACAATTAAAGACCTAGAAATACATAAAAAAAGTGAAGAAACTATATACCTGAATACACCAAGAATTGGTAATCCCTTTTGCAAAGCAAGACTTCTCTTCATCAAGAGGACAGCTCCGACACCGTCACTAACCTGGATAGAAGTACCTGTTGAGAAAACAAGAAAAAACAATAAGATCACATGCCAAGAAATACCACTTGTGGCTAATGAAGAGAGCTTTGCTATGTACCAGTAGTGGTCGACCCGTCTTTCTTAAATACAGGCTTCAGTTTCGCAAGATATGCCAAAGTAGTTCCTGGACGGATGCCATCATCAACAGAGATTGTAACAGGTGTTTCTTCTCCGGTTTTTGGGTCAACGATCTTTTCTCCAAATAAAAGTTCAAATCAGAAGAATGCATAACATAATATAATAAGACATGGGTAGTAGAAGGAAGACATTTTTACCTTAGTCTTGACGGGAATGATCTCGTCCTTAAATTTACCAAAGGCAGTTGCAGCAACAGCTTTCTATGCGAATCAACCTATGCAACGCAAACACCATTAGTTAAAATAACCTACATTCAAACGAAACAACCACCGCCTAAAACCAAAGCGCTGATCTAAAATAGTTCTATTCAACTCACCGCAGCCTGATCTTGTTCCTTCCTCGTTACGCCAAAGCGTTGTGAAACATTTTCTGATGTAATCCCCATTGGAAAAAGACAATCTTAAGCTTGTGCCATTGTCTTCACCTATAATGTTAATCACAAGCAAAATTAAAAGCAATAACAACAACCGCAATCACACATAATTTATACTTATATAATAAATATAATATATATATAAATATATATATATATAGTATATAAATATATATATATATATGCGAGTATTGTCTGTTAAAGACCCGAGGAACATTGTCTGTTGACGGTCCTAACTGGTATGGTTTCTGAGGAACCAATAATCATATATTAGAATTTCATCTTAGAAGTAGGTAATGCACTCTCTCGAGTTTGCACATACCAGGAAAGCCAGCGTAAAAAGCAGCCATCCTGCATTCGCTTGCTCTTTAGGAGCCGGCTCCCAACATAGATCCAACGACGATATCTCCAACTTCAACTGGATTAAGATTTGTTTTCTCGATTACTGCCTTGTCAAGTACAACAAAATAATGTAAAATTAAACAAATTCGCAAAACAAAACCATGCAGCTAAAACACAAGCTGATAAACATGCCTTCAAAACTGGCGCAAGTATGTCATCAGGATAAGTGTCCTTGAGCCCACCTCTCTTTGATTTACAAAGCGGGGTTCGATAAGCACTACATAAACAAAGAGTTGAAGAAAACAATTAATTCAACTCGGTAATTTGATTGCTGCAGATGAATGTGTAACAAGTACTTACGTTACAACTACTACATCGTCCCCAAAAACAGTACTCCTTTGGTAAGCAAAACTATCACCAGCTGCGCAGACCGATGCCTAGTTTCAAAGCAAAAAAAACATCAACAACTAAAATGAGACAGAACAAATAGGTCATGACACATCCGCGTAATAAACTCTTATCATTAATTCAATAATTAAGAAAACCAAGCCAATGTAACATTCTTATAGTAGCTACATGTGCATAATGTATCTATTTCTAGTCGTTTTGTACTTTCATCTACACATGGTGAGAACCCAAACAATCCCATGACTTTCAACACTTAGGTCCCCACCATAACACCATGTTTTCAAACATAACCATAAAATAAGTAACAATCCGAATTCCAGACCAGCGTAAAACATCAGCAATTACTAACTCAAAACAAATACGGAAAGAGTCAAAAGTACGAACACACAATAATTTCATATCCCCTCTTTTCCACCTAAAAGATTAGCTACATAACATGTGCGTAATGAAACTCTATTTCTGTTCCTTCCTATCAAATTGTACTTTGATTTAACACATGGCGAGACCTAAACCATTCCTATAATTATGAACACCTTTAAAACCTATAGGTCCCATGGTAACATCTCAAAATGACGAATCTAACGCTCAAAACATCTACATCTACAATTAGTAATCAAAAGACGAATATGGAAACAGTCAAAAGTACGAACAAAGAACAATCAATTTCGACATGCCTCTATTTTCCACCTTGATCATCATGCTACATATATTCTCCTCCCTTATTGCACTCAAAATTTTCACCTGACTTTTTTTCACATCTTAATTTTTAACAATCGTTAATCTAAATTAATACATAAAATCAACCGGTAATCTATTTACACCACATAATCAGACATGATGAATCGAGGTAACTAGATGAATTGAACAACTTCAAATTTAAGATCAAAAGATCATAACCTGATTGAATATGGGTTTGTTTTTTAAGCTTATAGGCTTATAAGCTTATTTGTTTTCAGATTATATAAGCCCATAGATCTTAATAAAATAAGCCATAAAATTTAGGCATGTGAAATATAAGCCGAAATCAAATAAGCTCATACGCCCATCTATAAGCTTAAACAAGCACCCCCTTAACCAACTACGTACCATCTGAGGCTCAAAACATCAACAATTACTAACCGCAGAAAAAGTGAATAGCTGAATACTTGAACAGTCAAAAGTACGAACAAGCAACATGTTTTATGTTCATTTTTCACCTAAATAATATATGGTAATCGCCTAAGTACTTACGTTGCAAACAAAGTTATAACGGAAGAGTTAAGCCATCCATTTGTAAAAAAGCAACATACGATCTTGTGGGGGAACCAACTCTTTTAGGACAACTAATAGGCACACAAAATCCCAGCAAAATTAGGCCTAAAACCCCTATTTTTGGATAGCATATGGCATGCTCAAATGCCCTATTTGTGAGAGCAAAGAAGCTTTACTAGATAACCCTTTTATGACGACATATATGACACACAAAACCCCTCATTTTTGACAGCAAGGTCAGGCCTGAAACTCATGTTTTGGACAGCAAATAGCATGTTCAAACTATGTCTTTGTGAGAGCAAAAAGCTTTACCGAACAACCCATTCACGATAGCAAACAAGACACACAAAAACACTCATTTATGAGGGCAAAATCAGGCCTGAAACTCCTATTTTGGACACACAAAAACCATCATTTGTCACATCAAATAGCACACACAAAACCCCCCAATTTATGATAGGTAATCCAGGTCTCAAACCCCTGTTAAAAAGCGACAATAAACCTCGACAATAAACTTTAATAAAAACAATAAATTAAAAAGCAACATCAATAAATTTCAACAAAAACAATAAACTGAACAACAAGAAACAATAAAATAAGGGTTAATTGAACAAGAACTTATTTGAGCTTCAAATTTAACAATAACATTTAATTGAACAACGACATGAATTGTAGCAATTTGATACCTCTTAATCCGATTAGTCTCTTGTTGGTTTGGTTGCATGATGAACGTCGCCTATGACGGGGGCGCTGATGTGCAATAGTTATGATGTGTGACAGTGGTTAAGTTGTTGTGTTAGGCGGCAGGGAAGTGAAGGTTAGTGAGGGTTGTTTGTAAAAGTAGATGGGGGAAAAGTATGGGGTTTTGTATCGATAATGAAATTTTGGGAGGAAACAAGGCATCTTTTTTTCATTAAGTTTTTTCATTAAATTTTTGCTTTCACCGCCCATTTATGTCTATAACATAAATACAAAGAGACATGTTGTTACTTACACACGATGTCTTTAATTGTGTTAAAAGACTAGTTTTCACCCGCATAACTAGTTTTTATGCGTTTTTGTAATATAAAAACCTATTTTTTCAACAAAACCAATCCTAATTTGTTCCGATCCCCCTAGTTTTTTATCACAGGAATAGGGTTTTACATAACCTGTCTCTATTTAGGGGTGTTTATAGCTGTTTGTGTAGTAGTGACAGCTACCATATACTAATTAGTAGAGGTTTATGGATCCATAAATATAAAAAGTAGCATTGTGGGGGCAAGCTTATTATGCTTGCATCCATGGGGAACACATCCTCTTTTCTTGTTTACTGAGTGGGCATATGTGCCTGGCAATGTAATAGTGTTAGTTTTTGTGAACTACGTGTTGAAGTCTTTAAAGGATGCATTTAAGAGATGGTTAATTGAATTGGTGTACATTTTTTTAGGTTGTTGGTGACTCCGATACATACGGACAGGTTCTACTAAAGTTGTGACAATCCGTGTCTTGGCGAGGTAAAGTATTGGGATTGCAGCCATGACGAATGAAACCATTTTTCTCGATAAGTAATTAACTCGATCCTGATATAGTGAGCTAAAAGGTAACTTCTTTTTTGATTCCCTGCTTATCTTAGCCTGATTACAGTTACCATACATTAATTCGTGGCTGAATGCATGTGTGTGGAACCATAAATAGGAAAAGGGGCATTGTGGCAGGGCAACCTTATTAGGCTTGTAGCCACGGGGCACACGTCTCCTTTTCCTGTTCATTTTTATATGGGCTCGATCCAACCTCGATGTTGTATTTCCATGACACGTGTATTTATAAGAAATGTTGATAGAAGAATGTTGATATATCTGGTATGTATTGTCAGAGTAGTAATTTTCTAACGGGTCCAATGGTTTATTGAGTTACGTCCTTCAATCATGGTTTTGTCTTCCACATCATGTGGGTGTATCTTCTTTTTACCCCTTTCAAAGGCTTTTGGTTGCCACTATTTCTTCATACCACTCTTAAGTTATTCACAAAATGATTTGCAGTTTGGCGTGGCATCCTGTAAGGTTTGAAGGCATGCCTGCCTTAAGTTTTGGTCTAGAAATAGGCTGTCTGCCTTAGTGAATGGCGCTTAACTGTAGTGTTTGCGGGTCTGTTTTTCGGTTAAGGTAGGCGGTTGAGTCTTTTAGGGAAGCATTTGGGAGATGGGTGTTGTTGTATTGTGTGTGAATGTGTGTGGTGTTATATACGAGCCACATTATCATGTTACTTTTCCTTAGATTAAAAAAATATTCTTTATATTAAAAAAAGATTAGTGTGGCAACTGTGAGTGGCAATGGAATGGGTTTTAGTATATTTGATAATCCTTAACTGGCAAGTCTAAAGGGGTTTTGTTATAGTAATATCGATTTCCAGTTCGGTGTGGCATCATGTAAGGTTTACAGCCATGCCTGCGATGAGTCCTGGTCTAGAAAAAGACTGATCATCTTAATCTGTGGTGTTTAACTGTCGTTGTTAGCCTATGTTTTTATGAAGTGATAGTCATTTTATGTTTATGAACCTTGTAATAGTCTAAAATAATAGTTACGGGATTCCTAATCTAATATTGTACGAAATATGGGTTTTATCCCACATTGTTAGAAAAGGGAAAGTATAAGAGGCTCCTTCCCCTATAAAAGGAGTCTTCTTCCCTCATTTCTAGTGTTGGTTGAAAGGTTTAGTTTTTGTAAGTTAGAAAGGTAGGGTGCTTTGTTTTGCTTATTCTCTCTCATCAAGAAAACATATTATTCTTCTAGCTTATTCCTTTTTTCCACCACTCTTTTCCTCATCTTATTTTGTGTGTTTATTTAGTGTGTGAAACATGGTAAGCTAGGCTTACAAGTGCTATCAATCACCCGAGGTAGACAAATGAGTGATCTTGTGGTTTAAACTTGGCTTATGTTTAGTGTTTTTAGATTTGTCGAAGCTCATTTATAGCTTATTTCGATCTTATTTTTTGGGATTATTCAAGTTATTTTCGTGGCTTGTTTTTTTGTGTCTTAAAACGTTTTGAAGCTTATTTCGTGTTAGTCTAAAAACTACGATTTAAAATGTCAAAATCGTATTAAATTTAGATTTTCATTGTGTTAAAACGTGTTTAGACTTAGGATTAATCAAAAAGTTTAAAACTTTAAACCTTAAAAATTGTTTTTAGCATTAAAAAAGGTTGCATTTTTGTTTTAGCGATTTAAAAGGAAGAAATTTTGAATCTTGCGATTTTTGACTATTTCGCATCTTTATGTGATTTAACCAAACCTACGAATCAAGCGCGATTTAACTTGTCTAACCAACAAGTGGTTTGGGTTTTGTGATTTAAGTTATTTCACAAAATCTTGTGATTTAAGTTATTTCACAAAATCTTGTGATTTAAGTTATTTTACAAAACTTGTGATTTAAGTTTTTCTAAAATCATGCTATTTAGTTTTCCAATCTTGCGATTTAGGATTTTAACTTCTTGCAGTTTAGCACTTGCGGTTTAAGGTTTGTGGTTTAAAGTTTGCGGTTTAACACTTGCGGTTTTAAGGTTTGCGGTTTATCAAGTACATAAGATTTAATCTTGCGGTTTAAGGTTCAAGCAACATATCAAACAACCGTTAATAAAGCATTGAAATTTCAAACAAAGAATTAATCAACCACGAATCCGCAACACTTCTTTATCTATTAAGATCATGTTCACACATATTTGCATTGTCGACTCAACAAGATATTTATGTTGTTGGTTCAAAAATCGTCCTCTAATGCTTAACAAAGACAACTATGTTTCATGGTCAAGTCTTCTTCTTCGTTATGCCAAAAGCAAACCCAACAGGAAATTGCTAGTGAATCCATTCTCAAGGGTCCGTACCAATACCAGATAATTGAAGAACCAGGTGACCTAGATCATACGCCTCCAATACCACAACTTTCTCACTTGCAGACTGATGATGAACTTACTCCAGAAGAAGCAAAGCAAGTTGACGATGATGATCAAGCTATTTAGATTATTCTCATGGGTCTTCCAGAAGACATCTATGCTGAAGTTTACAACTGTAACACTGCTTAGAAGATTTGGTTACGTGTTCAACAAATGATAAAAGGTATAGATATTGAGGTTCGGGAGAAGGAAGCTAAGTTGCTCAATGAATTAGAAAGGTTTACTTCTATAGGAGGGGAATCGATTGAATCATACTATCATCGTTTCACGAAGTTAATGAATGATCTAGACAAAAATCAACTGACACAAAGAAAATTGCATGCAATCTCAAGTTTCTCAACAATCTCCAGCCAGAATGGAAACGTTATGTCACTCTTGTTTATCAAACAAAGAAACTATATAATGTGGATTACAACCAGTTGTATGATTATTTGAACCAAAATTAGGAGGAGATGAATGAAGTCAGAGCAAAACGACTTGCAAGAACACATAATCCTTTGGCATTTATGGCAAAAACTCAATCTCCTTACTCATATCTAGTATTTCACCTAGATCAACCATCAAACATTACCTACATGCAACATCCACAACCCAACAACTATGTCTAATAACCTCCATTCAACATGAACTACATGTAACAACCACTACAAAATCCTAAAGACCTCAGATCCCACAACTACAATGAACATGGCACTTGTACTCATGGCTAAGGAATTTAAGCTAAACTACACCACACCAAAAAACAACAACTAAAGAATTTCATCAAACCCTCACAACAGGCAGATCGCAAAGCCGGGTATGAATATGGGTCAAGACAAACAGATGTAAATGGTTAGAGGAAATAGTGGGAATCAGTTTAGATAGTATGCAGGGAATCAAATTGGGTATAATGCAGGGCAGAATGCAGGGAATCAGAATAGGTATAATGCATTATAGAATACAGGGAATCAGGTTGGGCAGAATGTAGTTCAAAATCTGGGTATTCAAAATGTTGGAAATTAGAATAGGCTAATTGTTGTTCCAGGGATTTCTAATCAGAATGCAAATGGAAATGTTGTAATAGCACGGGCTAAGGGTAATGGTAATGGGAACAATGCAAATCAAATCAGGTGTTACAACTGTAGAGGAGTGGGTCATTATGCTAAGAACTACACAGTATGACAAAGGAGAAGAGATGTTGCTTATCTTCAAACACAATTGTTGATAGCTCAAAAGGAAGAAGCATGGATCCTGTTGGTTTGTGCTCATGTCATACAGATATTTATACAACTGGAAATACGTGGGTCTATAGGGTCACACACGTTTACACTTAGATATCATTCTATTGATGTTCATAATAATATATTTGTATATTTATTATTTATATTAATATATGATTTGACGAAAGAACACTAACGGTCGTTAATTAGTTCGTTATGAAAAATTAACAAATAAGGTTTTTAATTAATAGGCAATTAAATGTAATTAACCATAAATAAAGGAAAAGTCAAAAAGTCAACACCAAGGGGTGTTTTCCCTTGGTTCGAATGGCCTAAAGCCCAATGAGGTGGGATTGGGTTTTGAGCTATCTTTTCTTTCAAGATATGTATTTTAGGTAAACCCTAAATTCACCTAGTATATAAGGAGGATCCTAGAGCTCATAATTTAACACAATCCTCTCTTCTCTTTCCCCTCTCTTGGTCGAACGAAACAACAACCCTTTAGGGTTTTTCCGTTTCGATTTTTTTTGTTCAATTGTTCGTTGGTCAAGAAGTAGCATTCGGGTGATATCGTTTAACGTGTAGTGTGGATACACGTAGAGGTTATTTATTTTAGTAACTAGAAGTAGTGTTTGGTTCGCACGTTATTACACACGTGCGTGTACTCGAAGTGTCCTCTATTCCTCACTAGCTTGGTTGCTAAAGGTATGTTTACTTGTTTATGTTTTTTATGATTAATTATATATGCTATATGTGATCTATATTCGCTGCGTAGCTCGTTTAATATTAATGTAATATTAGGTTATTTAGATAACGAATTTCAACAGTGGCATCACGAGCCATTTCATATAGCATTGTCATTACATAAAAACGTAAATAACATGTAAAAAATGTCGCCTAAATATGTGTTATTTTCTTGGTTTTATGTGGAAAATATTTTAGAAAATTATTTAGTGAAATAATATTTTCCATAATTGGTCACATAAATATGGAAATAAAATATGGTCATATTTTTACATGATTTCTAATTCGCTTATTAGGATTATATTTGCGTTTTTGATTTTTATATATATTGTTGCTTATTTATCTTGCAATAAATTATCAACCATGGATTACATGCATGTAACCCGTGGTTATTAAGCTTAATATATATATATATATATATATATATATATATATATATATACTAGTTGCAAAGCCCGCCCGATGGGCGGGCTTGCCTTGTGAGTATCCAATGAATAAATAAAGTAACGGTTAATTAATTACAAAAATCGTAAAATATTTATAGAGAGGATAAAGAACAAAAACAAATGAATTTTAATCCGATATGAGGAAATACAAGATAATAAAGTATCTATCATTACAAAGTATACAAAAAGGAGTACATGATATGCAATGTGAAAACTATCACCTTCGGGAAAAAAATTAATAAGGTTCATAAATGAACACCTTAGTGCATACAAAGGTGTTTTTTTTAATTATGGAAGTCACTTCTCTTAGGCTACTATATGTATGCATCTTAACAATGTTTAGTATGGTTATCAATATTGTTTGTTTGTTATCATATTTCATAGCCCGCCCGATGGGCGGGAGAGCCTTGTGAATATCCAAGGAAAAAATTAAGTAACGATTAATCAATTATAAACATCGTGACATATTTATTGAGTGCATTAAGAGCAAAAGGAAATGAATGTTCATTCAATAAGATAAAATATGTGTTATCCGCAAGAACGAATGTTGTTTATTTACCATCTTTGTCGCAACAAAGAATCCTTAAACTTCATAATAAAAACCACATATTCCTTAATCACTTAAGGGTGGCCTAGTGGCAAAGGAAGTTGTGACTATCACTTTAAAATGTGTGAGGTCTCAAGTTCAATTAGTTGCAATGAAACTTACACAAAATAAATACTAACTAATGGTACTTAGTACTTACACAATCGGTCCATCTTTAAGATACAACGTGATAAGAGGCTTTTACATCAATCAAAAATGCTAACTTGCGTATCATATACAATTGCTACATTCACAGAAAGAAAAAAAAATTATTCTATTATTACTATTACAAAGTACTAAATACCAATCTACATTTTTAATCCTCAAAATACAGAACATAATAGTCATAATTGAAAGGATGAAATGTCTCATTACTGGCGGAACACACTCTGCCTTGTTTGATAATTTGAATATTGTTTGCACCCATATATCCCGTACCAAAAATCTTCCCATTTTGAGTAGTTTTCCAACCTGTAAAACCCATTTATTTCAAATGGGTCAATAATCAAAACATCAACCCAATAGTTTTACCATACTTATCTTGCTCGTAAAATTCGATCGTACGGATTTAGTTCACCTTAAACGTAATCAGAAGCCATTCCTATTACTCAAAATATAATGTCTTTGGCTGGGTTCTAGCCTACTTATACAAATTCTCCAGTTTAAATGAATCATAGAGTGACACCAATGAACCACTACTCAAACAAATTTATTTTAAGAAATACACTTTGCTCGACTCTCAACTCGTTCGACTCATTCGACCCATTTGACTTGTTTCTTTCTAAGCTACCTTTTTGATATAAAATATCCAGATCAACCAATCTTCTAAGTAAATTGCCAAATATTGACACATTCAATAATCAATGTCAATGCAATTACCCTCGGGTGTTTCCATATATTTTTTGTACTATACACAAAATATATGAAAATTCTTAATTCAACTTAAAGGAGATTACATATAATTACTAAACAAAGTATTTTCAGAACGCTGTCTATAACCTTTGTCAATCATGAATGGCATAACCACCCAAAGGTTCTGATTACATTCAAAGATCAAATGATGAATATGAATATGCCAAATCTTTCTTAATATAATTATTTAGTCATGATAACACCACCACTATAATCAATGTGAAAATGAACCAAATATCTAAAACAAACACCCAAGTTGCATTCCTAAAGTGTCTGCAAACAACTTTTTACCCAAAGCTAAAAAATCAAACAACATTTTCACAAACACCCTAAATGGCAAGGTACTGATTTACCCTATACCGCAATAGCTT
>BQNB010047840.1:13202-42888 GCA_026074375.1 Tanacetum coccineum | reverse complement strand
TAAGCTCATGACACCGAAGCCTTAAGTAAATGTTATTCATAAGTTGTTTCCCCAAACGGGTGCTTTGCCAAACACCCTGAGTTCCTTAAATGAAATGCGTCCGCTGGCCATGTATGTACCAGAACTTGGACGGGGAGGTTCAATCCCAATAGATCTATTCATGGCATTCACGCTTACTTCACAAAGTAATTAACGGTTCATGATAGTGAGGCCTTATGGCAAATGGAGGTACTTAGGCAATAATATATCAGGATAGCATATAGTTGGAAAATACTTGTATTCATGTTTATAACATGTATCTCTCCACGTAGTTTAGAAAACATGTAAAGGTGGGACTATGAACTCACCTTGATAAGGTAGTTGATTGATGTCAAAAGTGACTCAAATGGATATAAACGGCGTCGTCACGCAACCTAGGGTAATATGTCAAGTCTTAGTTTGATTGTTTCAAAACTTTATTTCATAAAGTTTAACGTAAATGTTTTTGGTTTATTAGTTTGTGAAAACATCGTATCACTGTTTGGGCTATCATAATCCAGAGGTCTTGTAGTAAACGTTTGAGGAGATAGGTCACTTTAAATCGTAAATCCAGCAACTCTCAAAACGTCTACCCAAATGAAAGCCCCTCACATGAAATTCCCTAGTAACGTGATACGTTATAGTTTAAATGATAGAATTTATCTTTTTAAGTTTCTTCAAAAGCTAGTGGATGATAAATTATGTTAAATATATAACATAATTATTTTATAGTGTTTCAATCAACGAATGATAACGACAAATGTGTCGGGCTTTAATAAAATCAAGTCTTATAATATTTAAATATATTTTTATAATTAATATAACAATATTATATAACAATATTAACATTTTGAGATACTTAAAGAATATGGAAAAAAGACAATATAAAATAACCCCTGGTAAATATTAATTTATAACTTTTAACCCTTTAATATATATATATAAAAACATTTAACCCTTAAACTAGAAATATTGCAAAATGAGGCCCCAATGGTTTAACTCTGTGAGTATTTACACATTTGGCCTGAAAACTCAATAAGATCAATATTTACAGTATATACCCCCTTTTGCATAGGTTTTGAAATTGGGGGGGGGGGGGGGGGGGGGGGGGGGGGGGGGGGGGGGGGGGGGGGGGGGGTGGGGTATTCTTATATTTCTAGTCCCATAATCCAATAATCTTTAAATTTTTTTAATCTCAAAAATCAATATGCCAGCTTATAAGCTATATACAATAAGCTAAAACTAAAGTAATTTTATAAGCTTTGTAGCTTATTACTTACAAAAATTCAAAATGGGCAAGTTTTGGATTTAGAAACAATAACCAACCCGATGGGTTTAGAGCTTTTTAGGAATTTATTTTTAAATGATATAAAATGTGATAAGTAAGCTTGTAGAAATAGCTTATTACAACAGCTTATGGCTTATAGCTTATTAGGTTTACGAAAAGAGTTTTTTAGGGTTTTAAGGGGTGCGTTTGGTTTAGGAAAACCAAACGTGTAGGTTTGAAGTTTAAGGGCTTATTCCATGTGATCATAAAAGTGTATAAGAGCTTATAAAGGATCTAAAACTTATCAAGAGCTTATTGAACGAGTTGTAGAACTTACAAGAGCTCGAATAGGGCAAAAATGGCTTGATATGGGTTGAAAATGATGAAATGTAACCCGAAAGCTTGGAGATAAATCAAGAACTCTTCTTTTCTTATCCCTTGGTTCCAAAATAGCTTAAAGACCTTTTCCTTCCTTTCCTTAGCTTGGTTAGAACATGATTTTGAGGTAACATGAAGCTTAATAGTGAGTTTTGAAAGAGTACATGTATGCGTGTATATATAAGGCTCGAAATGCAGTGGTGACCAAGTTTGTATGGAGTAGTGACCAAGGTGAGCTAGGAGTGATGACCAAGGGATAGCTAGGATGACTATTAGAGCTAGGAAAGTAGCTTAGCAAGGTGTTAGAAGGTGAGGGGGTTCGGTTTTACAAGGTGGTGACAAGAAGGTTCAACTTGGGGTGCAAGGTGACAAGTAGCTTACAAGGAGGTGGTGAGGTGTTGAGGTGATTAATCTTGGGGTCAAGGGTATGACAAGGTGCTAGGGTGCTTGCAAGGTGGTGACAAGGAGCTAGACAAGGTGGTGGATCATGGTGGTGAGTGCTAGCTAGGTTAGAACTATTTTAAAGGGTGTCAGGTTTGCTAGGGTTTTTGAATTTAGGTTTAGGATTTTAGGACGAGCTATAGGCTAAAATAGAGGGAAACTATGGTTAAAATGTGATGCTTAAGAAGCTTGTAAGTTGTGCTAAAGAAGTGGTACGAAAACTACAATGAAATTAGAGGGAAAATGCATATTTTGAATGTGGTGCTTAATCGGGTTGTACTGTAAGCTTAAAAGAGTTGTACTATGGTTTTGGAGGGAAAATATAATTCAAATTTGTGCTTTGGTAACTTGTACACAAGCCTTGCAAGTTTGTACATTTGTTTTGAATGGAAACATTACATGTAATCGAGGTTTTGATATAAACGTTAACGTATAAAATCCATTTTATAATATCGTTATGAATGGTATGTTAAATAGATAACGTATGGTAAAAATGGAGTTTAAAACATATTGTTTGACATATTATAACGTTTACTTGCTATAAACGTTGATGAAATTAGCATTGGTAGGTTACATGAGCTCGTTTACTTTTGTAATGTAAGTTACGTTACATTATGGATGGAATAAAGCAAAAATCTTTTAATGAAAATGGTTGCATCTAATTTAATAGATGGAAATTACACTGAGGAAAATTGCATCTAATTTAATAGATGGATAATTAAATAGGAGAAAATTGTAGGTTGTTATATCATCTGGTTCAATTTCTTTTTTTTGATCTTATAAACATCAAATACATACACATGTAAGTTAAACCAATATAAACGAAAGTATGATGCTATTAAATGCAAATGTGCAAATGTGTAATCTTACCATTTTCTCTTTCACAAGTGCGTATCCACCTTGTCTCATTGTATGCTGATAAATAGACTTGGAACGCGCCATTTTAGCTACAGCTAATTTCACATTGCAACACAAAATCATAAGGCGTTTAGATGTAGTAATGCTACTAGTAAAGAACTAATATATATAGAAACACAAAATTATGAAAGATATATGGACTTAAATAAAAATGACTAATTAAAACCTTGTATTCCTCGGTGGCCGTGTACTTTACAAAATTGACCCATTCTTCGGCTTGTAAAATTGCACTATACTTCGCCGGGACTTCATTTAGTTTTGAAAGTGTATTTTGGTTGGGCAATATGTATGTTTGTCTCAATTTCCTTCTGAAATTCCTTAGAAGTTGACCAAGACGATTCATTACCAGCTTTCTGACTGTCAAGTCAACATCAAAATATCGCTGCAAATATTAACACAATGTTGTTAATTAGTTGCACATAATGTAAATGCAGAGATAAACTTATGTAGTACTGGGTTCAAAAATAGTATATGTGTACCGTGATTTCATCCCATAGTTTATCTCTTGCTTCTGAATCCACCTTCTTCCAGGATAGAATCTTCAAACCTATATGCTCACGAACCATGTCTCCTAAAAAACTCGAAAACAATGCTCTGTGTTTTCCTGATATCCTATTCAACGCATCGAAGGTTACACTGAGCTTTATTCCATCGGGTTTTCCATATTCCCTGCGAAACTTATATAACCTGGTTATGCCCCTCTTAACTACATTCCCATTTGAATGGTTGTTTTCATCCTCCTGCTCCTCCTCATCAAGATACACCTCTGATTCATATCCTAAATCATCAATGTCATTATCATTATCATAATTAACCAAATGATCCATATCATTGGCTTCAGTTTCCATGATTCTTCAGCAGCAATGTGTAAAAGAAAATAAGTAAACTTGGTAATTAATGGTGTAAAAAGATTTTCTTTTTCTGTTTTGGTTGCAGCCTGATTTTTTGGAGATAAAATAGGGTTTATGATGGTGCGTGGTGTAAAATAAGGAAACCAAACGTCAAGCATTAAATTCCTAGGTGCTTTTAAAAATTTTGGCTGCAATTTGGCTCCAAAGTGATAATTACCAATTAAAATTTTGGCTCCAAATTGATAATTAAGAATTTAAATATTTCATTTTGGCTGCAATTTAAATATTTATAAAAAAATAAATTTTTTGAAAAATCTAACATTTTTGAAATATTGACACTTTTAACTATATACTATGCAATCCCAAACAACCCCCATATATCTGAAACCTTAGGATCAAGCTCCGGAACCCCTCCTGAATCAACAACACACCCTATGATCTTCTCAAGCAGCTCGTTTCTACCCTGTAATATGTTCAAAATGGAACCATACCTGCATAGCCATGGCTCAACATTGAACACGACACATGGAATGCACTACTGTCATTGGATCAACCTCAAACCTACAATAATACATTACCAGCGCATATTTGAACTCAAACACCACAACCAATTCCTAAATGCAAAACAACATTTAAAAAAGAGGAAACAAACGAGCGAACGCATTACTAATAACAACCATAACTTTCATTAATTTGGATTAAACAGCAAAATATCCATACATCTTCCATTCTTAATATACATAAAAACCATAGCCAAAAACTAACCATTCAAAAGATACATTAAACATAAAAAGATGACACTAGAGCAAAAGAAACTATCCCATTCCTTAGCCAGCAATCCTTCAACCATTCATCGCCTGAATCTGTGCTTCCTTCGTCTCGATCTCCTCCTCAGCTTGAGTAATGAGCTCATTCAACCCCTGCAGCTTAGTCTGCGCAGCCTCCCTGTCGTCCCTAAGATCCATCAAAGTGTCAAAAAGCTCTCCCTGATCTTCAAGAGCTTCCATCTCAGCAATTAAAGCATTAAGCTGCCCAACCAAATTCCTGACTGTGTTGGCCTCTTCGCGCATCCGATTTATAAAACCACGGCTCTCGGCAATTTGCTGAGACTTGAAGAAACTCATGTAACCATCAACAGAGGTCTCCCCGCTAAACTCAATTAGGTCATCAATAACACGCCTAGCGATTTGGTTTGCTCCTCCTGGTGCTGCCATTGATAATCAAAGTGGGTAAAATAGGATATTGTTGAAAGATTTATAAGAAGAGGTTGAACAAGAGTTGTAGGGATAATGATCAATGAAGCCTGAAAACATTGATATATATAGGGGATTTGTGTGGTGTAGAATATGCATCTGAACCGTGTGGTGGAGAAAGGTCAATTGAAGCATCATGACGCTTGAGGTTCAGGCGGCGTAACTGCAGATCAACAAACGACAATATGTATCTAACTCAAAGAGAGAACTAAGTATGAAACTAGAAGACCAAATGTTTAAAAAACGCCAAACTAAGCCCTCCTTCTTTTAAACTAGCACTAACTAAACACAATGTGATCGTAATCTATAAACGTCGAGTAATATTTTTTGTTAATAAGTTATATATGAATATTTGAATGCAATTATTGTAACGGAATACTTACGTTTTATATGACTTTTAAATTCAATATCATTTAATTTTACTAGAAAGACATTTTATGTACATTGTTTATACGGTTAAACTCGACTAAACGTCAAAAACGGTTAACCGTGACCTAAACCGCCGGTAACCGCTCACTTAGGGTACTCGCATGTCCGGTTACCCACGTAGTATTGTTTGATTTCGGATAGTAAAATTAATTACCCGCCCCGTGGCAGATAGCTTAAATCTCCCAACAAATTGAATCGAACCTCCCCGTGAACACCCCTAATATGACCCATATGATGTCAAATACCCATTAATGAATGTGACCAGTGATAACCTAATGCACATGACCCATGACCCATGTGAATTAGCCATTATCACCGGTCATGCATGGGTTCCATTAAACTATAAGCCACTACAACCCAATGCACATGACCCATGACCCATGTTAATTACCCATTGTCGATCACCAAGCATGTATTGGTCGATAACATGAAACTATAAGCCACTACAACCCAATGCACATGACCCATGACCCATGTTAATTACCCATTGTCACTAGTCATGGATGTGTCGTAACATGACACTATAAGCAACTACAACCCAATGAACATGGCCCATGCCACATGTTAATTACCCATTGTCACCAGTCATGGATGTGTCGTAACATGACACTTTAAGCAACTACAACCCAATGCATATGACCCATATGATGTCAAATACCCATTAATGAATGTGACCAGTGATAACCTAATGCACATGACCCATGAACCATGTGAATTAGCCATTATCACCGGTCATGCATGGGTTCCATTACACTATAAGCCACTACAACCCAATGCACATGACCCATGACCCATGTTAATTACCCATTGTCAATCACCAGTCATGTATTGGTCGATAACATGACACTATAAGCCACTACAACCCAATGCACATGACCCATGACCCATGTTAATTACCCATTGTCACCAGTCATGGATGTGTCATAACATGACACTCTAAGCAACTACAACCCAATGCATATGACCCATATGATGTCAAATACCCATTAATGAATGTGACCAGTGATAACCTAATGCATATGACCCATGACCCATGTGAATTAGCCATTATCACCGGTCATGCATGGGTTCCATTAAACTATAAGCCACTACAACCCAATGCACATGACCCATGACCCATGTTAATTACCCATTGTTAATCACCAGTCATGTATTGGTCGATAACATGACACTATAAGCCACTACAACCCAATGCACATGACCCATGACCCATGTTAATTACCCATTGTCACCGGTCATGGATGTGTCGTAACATGACTTTCTAAGCAACTATAACCCAATGCATATGATCCATATGATGTCAAATACCCATTAATGAATGTGACTAGTGATAACCTAATGCACATGACCCATGAACCATGTGAATTAGCCATTATCACCGGTCATGCATAGGTTCCATTACACTATAAGTCACTACAACCCAATGCAAATGGGTTCCATTACACTATAAGCCCACAAAATGACAAAATAGACAAAAATGGCAATCCGATTACTCACCGATTAATTCCGCCTTATTCAATGTACAAGCTACATGGAGGTTGACTACCCGGCTATCGATTCACGATTTTTTCAACCTTTGCTACTAGTTCGTTAAATTTTTTGTTAACAAGTAACAAAACTTTTATTCATGACTATTATCGTGGCTAAAGGTATTTTCCCTCCAATATTTTCATGAAATATTTCATAAAATTCGTAAAATACTTTTAGTTACGTGACTAAATGTTCCCCCCCAAAAAAATTTCATGAATCCCATTCCAAATTAATCACACAAACACCTCCTCCTGTCACCGCCACAACTCCCCCTCATCTCACCACAAATCTCATCACGTCATTCTCTCGTCGCTGTCACTCTTCCGTCATAGACCCACCACTCCCGTCATCACTAGTAAGTATTGTTATGTTCATTTTGTAAACATCGTTCTAAAAAAATCGTGTTTATGATTCTGTAATTGAAAATGTCTTGAGTATGCTGTAATTAAACATTTGTTTTGAGATTTCCTCTTGTAAATTATGTTAATTTCTTGGTAAAATTAGCTTGTTAATTGGTTAAAATATATAAGTAACCCTAATAATTGCAACTAAAAACTGTTCTTAAGTAAATGACAAGTTACTACACTCTATTCTTAAATTTTGAGTTTATATTGGTTTTTGTTGGCAAATTGAGGTATATTTGCCATTTCTTAATTGATTTCAAGTATATTGTATCTCATTGTTTAAGTTGTTGGAAAACCCCCTACTTGAATCCTCCATAATGCCTTGCCGGACCCTTAAATTGACAATGGGGTGACCTGCAGGGACTACAACCACAAAGCTCCTGCTCCTAGAAGATTGCTGCTCGGATAAGTGGGACACATTTATAAACATGAAAAAGTCTTGGATGGGAACTAATAGGACCAATAAATCTTATGTTGATGGAGTAGCAGCATTTATTGATTATACAGTAAATAACTTGCAGAAGATGGGGAACATCAACCTACGAGTTAATAAACAACATCTTTTAATGCCATATCCGTGTACCAAATGTTTAAACCACATAGAGCATAAAGTGGAGGAAGTGAAGTTCCATTTATTCAGAAATGGGATTGATCTAAGCTACACAAACTGGACTAGACATGGAGAAAAGGATGAGCCATCAATAAGTGCCCCAAAACCTGTTAATGATACAACAGAGTTTGTTGACGACACGGATTTTGCTTCAGATATTCCAACAGATGGCCCAGCAACAGTAGAAATAGTTAATGCTACAAAAGATAATTTTGATGAGGATGACCTTGTCAAGTTTCCAGAACTATTATTAGACGCAGAGAAGCCTCTTTACGAAGGATGTCTTGACTTCATAAAGTTGTCCACAATAGTTAAACTACTCAACTTGAAGGGTAAGTACGGA
Organism: Tanacetum coccineum; assembly: GCA_026074375.1. Lineage (NCBI taxonomy): Eukaryota > Viridiplantae > Streptophyta > Magnoliopsida > Asterales > Asteraceae > Tanacetum > Tanacetum coccineum. The sequence continues at coordinate 34,446 of BQNB010047840.1, read as the reverse complement.
GCTTCTGATAAGTTCTTTACTGAATTACTAGGATTGATAAAAAAGATGCTACCTGTTGGTAACGAAATGGTGGAAAAAACTTATCAAGCCAAAAAAGTTATGAAATTGATAGGATCAGGATACAAAAAGATACATGTATGTATCAACAACTGCCTTCTTTACTGGAAGGATGACAAGGATCTAACTGCGTGTCAAACTTGTGGGATGTCAAGATAGAAGGTTGATAGTAAGACACATAAAGTGTACGAAAACATTCCTGCAAAGGTAACATGGTACTTTCCAATTATACCAAGACTGCAACGACTATTTAAGATACAAAGTATTCCAGAAGATTTAAGATGGCACGCGACACGGAGGATACCAGATGGTGTGTTACGTACCATAAATTAAAAATTCCCCAAAATTGCTAAAGATCCAAGAAATCTACGGCTAGGAATATCAGCTGATGGGGTTGACGTCAACACAGGAAATAGGCATCACAGTGTATGGCCAGTTTTAACTGTCATATACAACCTTCCTCCATGGTTGTGTATGAAAAGAAAGTTTATCATGCTTTCGGTATTAATATCGGGATACCCGGGAAATGATATCGATGTTTTTTTAGAACCGTTGGTTGATGATCTACATACCTTATTCGAGACAGGGGTTGATACATATGATGTTTCCACAAAAGATAACTTTAATCTACGTGCCGTTGTGTTATGGACAATAAATGATTACCCTGCACTTGGTACATTATGTGGCTGCCCGTACAGTGGATTCAAAGGTTGTGTAGTATGTGGGAAAGATACAAACTGTGTTAGACTTTCTGCCTCATCCAAGCAAAGTTATGTTGGTCACAGACGATATCTACCATATAACCATCCGTTCAGAAAGCAAAAGAAGGCATTTAATGGACAACAAGAATTTCTCCAGGCTCCAATTCCAATGACCGGGGAACAAATATACAACGAGGTAAAACATATTGAAAATAAGTGGGGAAAAGGAAAACGAACAAACAATAATGCATCAGAAAACCAAGAAGATACGAGAGGCAGAGGTGGTAAGATTCAAAAGCAGAAAAGAAACACAACAGAAGAAGAGGGTAGTTCAAGCCAAGTAAACGGACAAAACGGTGTGTATTGGAAGAAATTCAACATTTGGTATCGAAAACTTAAGTATTGGAGGCATAATCCTGTTCCACATTGTATTGATTTTATGCATGTAGAAAAGAATGTTGCTGAGAGTATAGTCGGAACTCTGCTACATGTTCCGGGAAAGACGAAAGATGGATTGAATGCTCGATTGGATCTGGCTGAGTTGGGGGTAAAACCAGAGTTGTTTGCTATGCAAGATGAAGACAAAACAACACTACCTCCAGCAGGTTACACATTAACGAATGCTGAAAAAGACATCTTTTGTGAAACGTTACACAACATCAAGGTACCAGAAGGCTATTGTTCAAATTTCTCTAGTTTGGTCAACCTAAAGGATAGGAAGCTCATTGGCCTTAAATCGCATGACTATCACATGCTAATGCAAGAGTTTTTGCCCATTGCAATACGTTCAATCATGCACCCACCCACACGATATGCTATTATCAGGTTTTGCTTTTTCTTTAAATCGATATGTAGCAAAGAAATCATATTGCAAGAACTAGATAAGATGCAAGCAGAACTGGTAGTGACACTGTGCCTACTCGAGAAGTTCTTTCCTCCGTCATTTTTTGATATTATGATACATTTGACTGTGCACCTAACTAGGGAGGTAAAATTATGTGGTCCCATATGCTTTCGGTGGATGTATCCCTTCGAAAGATGTATGAAGGTTATTAAAGGACACGTGCGAAACAGAAATAAACCAGAGGGATGCATTGCTGAGGAGACTATTGCGGAAGAATTTTTAGCGAATATCATAAATCCATGGAAACTATTGGTATCCCACCTGATAAACATGAAACTTATGAAAATGAGGAAGGAAAGCCATTGTCGGCCGGCAAATCAAGTGAAGTTTCTGCGGAACTCTTTCAGAAAGCACATTTGTATGTAATACAGAATACAGATGAAATTGTACCGTATATCGAGTAAGTATTACTAACACATGTCTATTTTGTTACTTAAAATGTTCTATCAAATATAATAATCAAAGACATTGTTTCAGGCGACACAAGCAAGTTTTGAAAACAAAAAACCCGGGTAAACGAATAGCATTTCTAGAGAATGAGCACAGTAAATATTTTACTAAGTGGTTACGCAAAAAGGTCATTAATCGTATGTTATTTATAATTGTTTGTTTGTTGTTCCTTCAATTTGAAGCTAATATATACTTGTAATGAAATTCAGGTTGAGAGAGAGTTAGCGATCTCCAAAGAAAGTGTATCAGAAACTGTAAGGTGGATATCATATGGACCACATATCTAAAGAAGTTGCAACCACAAGACAAGCATTTTATTATGGGGTTTTACAAGAGATATGGGTACTAGATTACCGTTTTAGGCAAATTCCTCTTTTCAAATGTGATTGGGTTAATCACAGAGCTGGTGGTGTGAAACGCGATAATCTTGGGTATACATTGGTTGACCTGAATAATTTAGGCCACAAGGTTGATCCGTTCATATTAGCCTCACAAGCACGACAAGTGTTTTATGTGAAAGACCAGATAGATAAAAAATTGTCTATTGTCTTTAAGACACCTCCCAAGAATTACAAAGATATGTATGACGAAGTCGATGAGGAATTTAGTACAGTCATTCACCAGCACAATGATAACATATTGCCATGTGTAAATCGACGTGACTTGGGTAATGAATCACGAGATGACTACTATCGAACCGACCGTAGAGGTGTTGTTATACGAAAATCCAAGTGAACCATGTCATGCTCAAGTTGTCACACACTACCTTTATCATATTTCACCCGTTCTTTTAAAGCATATAGACATTCGATTTTTTGTACTTGTTTAAGGATTTATGTTTGTACTGTGCAGAACCTTTTTAAGCTTTTATTTTACTGCAAATAATCTTGTGAAGGATTCAATTTATCTATTAATTTTTTACTTCCTATTTGGTTTATATGTTTGTATACGAGGCTTTCAAACCCGGGCGATGCCCCAGATGAGTCATGAAGTTGCTAACATGCAATGTATTTGTTTTTTAAAAAATTGAGCTGTTATTTATGCGTTTGTTAGAAGGACCGGCCGGGGTTTTTGGTTTTCAAAATACCAAAAAAAATTAAAAAGGAATCACGCCCAGCGAGAATCGAACCCGCGACCTCCAGGATAGAGGTCAAGCGGGTTACCATCTCAGCCAGGCAACCTATTCATCTTAGGAAGAAGAATAGATTAATTTATGCTTATTTTTTTTCAAAACCTGCCCCCTCTACCCCCTTAAACTCTTCCACCCATTCATAACACACATTAATTCATTCCACCCACCAAAATTGTTCAGCTTCAGTAATCCCTAACACTTTTTCATAAACCCTAATTTCTGTAATGGCGAATCAGAACGGTAACTTTATTATCTTCTTTTTTTCTTATTCGTTGCTTTTTTGCTTATTTTTTAGCTTATCTGCTAATGTGTGTCGATTATCTTTTTTTAAGCTTAATTGCTCATGTGTGTTGCTTATCTGCTCATGTATCTTAGAATGATAACCTTTTTTGAATCTCCTTATATGCTTAAACACATAGCAGTTTAGGGGTGTTTGGATTATAAAATTGAACCCATATGCATTAGCCTTTGACCCATTGGGAGATTAGCTCTTCTGAGGAGTATGTGCATAGCTCAGACTTTGTTGTTACCTTGCAGAAATCATTGTTGTGAATTTAGATAGTAGCTCAGACAACAACAACTCAGACTCATATAGCACTTCTCAAATTAGCACTTCTGAGGAGATAGATTATGACTCTCCAGAACCACCTAAGAGTTTGCTCAAATGGTACCACTATTTGTCAGATGAGTACAAGGACAATGGCAGGTTTTGGGGTTCAAAATCAGGATGTAATGAGAGTGATGTAAAACCTTCTTGGAAAGACATTGAAAAGGCTAAAGCATGTATGTTGGCTAAAGCACAAGCATCTGAGGCATCTTCTAAGGCTAAAGTAGAAGCATGTGGGTCAAAGGCTAAAGTAGAAGCATGTGGGTCAAAGGCTAAGCTACAAGCATCAACTAAAACACTCATTGCAGATAGCTCAGATGACAGCAAAGGTGTTTCTAGTAAGGGGCCATCAATAACAAGTATTCCTAAGGAGGGGCCATCAATTGCAAGGCTGTCTAAGGAGCCCATTCCAAAAGAATTGCTTGCATGGTATGGATATGACATTGTTGAGGATGATCTACCAGTTGCAGAGAAGCCCATTCTGAAAGTCATCTTCAAAAGCCCTATTCCAATCAAGAGATGTGTGCTTGGACTAGCTAATGTTGAAACATGGGATAATATTGTGAAGAAATATGGAATGAGGACACCTGGAAGATGTGCAGACAAGTCAAAGGGGAAAAGAAAGGTTTTATGTTGAAGGTGATGAAAGGATTTCATCATTTTGTTTAATTTCATCTAGTACTCAGCTTAAACAGTATTCTGGTAACATGTTAAGCTAATTTTTGGGCAATCTAACTTGTATTAGCTAATCAAACAATATTTCATGTAGTAATGACTTATATCTGTTGATGAATGTTAATTTAATGTATTGGTCTGTTTGGTTTGTGATGTTATTGTCTGGTTTGTGTGTTATTGCAGCTTGCACATTGCATTTGCAGCTTGCATATGCACATTGCATCTGTACATTGCATTTGCAGCTTGCATTTGCAAGCAAGCATTTGCACATTGCATTTGCAGATTGCATATGCACATTGCATTTGTACATTGCATTTGCAAGCAAGCATTTGCACATTGCACTTGCACATTGCATTTGCAGTCTAAAGTACTTATTAAAACCTTATTAAAAGTGAAACAAGTTGAAAATAAGCAGAGGGAGAAGAAGCCACGGTTTAATAAGCAGTTTCTATAAGCACTCTTTAAGCTACTAGCCAAAAACAATGAAGCTTAAACTTCTATATTACAAAGTACTCTGGCAAGATGGTAACCCGCTTGACTTCCGTAAGGGAGGTCGCGGGTTCGATTCTCGCTGGGGTGTAACATCCTTTTTTATTTTCTTGTTATGAATATATTGGTCACATCTGATTTCACATTTTGCTCTAAATAATAGCCACATGAATACTTCACGATGTGACTGTTATGAATATATTGGTCACATATAATCACCTTAAATGTGGCCATAAACATAATTTAGTCACACATTTGTGATATGTTGTGGCTATTGTAAAGGCATATAGTCACATGATCGTGCATAGAAGTAAATGTGACTATACACATTAGCTTTTGGCAAGCTAACACAAACTAAACTTTAAACACACATATTAAGTTACGTGACCTATGGTTACGGGATTTAAAGGAACAAAAAGTGTTAATAAGTATGACCTTTTGCCTGTTTAAGATGAAGAGATGTGTATTTGTGTGACTTTTGTCATCCCTATGGCCCGATGAATTTTATGTTTGTGTGGCCTTTTGTAATATTTAGTCACACAAAGCATGTTTGTTTTAGGTATTTAGTCACATACAATTAAGCATAAAGTGGCCAAAGTGTTAATAAGTGTGACCATATGTTGTTTAAAATGAAGAAATGTGTATTTTGTGTGACTATTGTTCATCCAATGGCCACATGAATTTTATGTTTGTGTGGCTTTTTGGAATATTTAGTCACACAAAGCATGTTTTTTTGTATTTAGTCACATACAATTAAGCATAAAGTGACCAAAAAGGGTTAATAGTGTGACCATTTGTTTTTTAAGGGAAGAATTTGTATTTTGTGTGACTATTGATTATACAGTTGGCATCATGAATTATATGTTTATGTGGCCTTTTGTAATATGTGACCAAAAGTGTTAATAAGTGTGACCATATGTTGTTTAAAGTGAGGAAATGTGTATTTTGTGTGACTATTGATCATCTAATGGTCACATGAATTTTATGTTTGTGTGGCCTTTTGTAATATTTAGTCACACAAAGCATGAAATTTAATGATGACCGATTTCACATTTTGTTCTAAATAATAACCACATGAATACTTCACGATGTGACTGTTAAGAATATATTGGTCACATATAATCACCTTAAATGTGGCCATAAACATAATTTAGTCACATATTTGTGATATGATGTGGCTATTGTAAAGGCATATAGTCACATGATCGTGCTAGAAGTAAATGTGACTATACACATTAGCTTTTGGCAAACTAACACAAAGTAAACTTTAAACACATATATTAAGTTACGTGACCATATGTACTGGATTTTGGCTAGACTTAAATAATGTGTGACAAAACATTTAGTGTGACCATATATGGCATTTGGTCACAGTGTTCAAGTGTGTGACATATACTTGTCACTATTTATATGTATATCGTGACTAATGATTCAACCTTACTTTTCATTTGTCACGTATCCCAAATTCATATGTGGCCAAATAATTAGCAAAAGATAGCAGTCAGCCTTAAATAATGTGTGTCAAAACTTGACTGTATGATTTAGACAGATAAAAAATTACTTCATGTGGACAATATTGCCAATATGGGTCAATTGTTCAAGTGTGTGACATAATTTGTCACTGTTTATATTGTTAATATCGTGACTAATGCTTAAGCTTACTTGTATTTGTCCATGCGTTCAAATTTCATATTGTGGCTAAATAATATACAGTTAATTTTGCCACACAATTTCGAATGGTGTGGCAATACAATTCTAATGGGCTACACAATCAAAATTTCATGTGTGGCTAATTAGTAAGTTTGTAGTCTTATTTTGTTTACCTATGCACATAAATTTGTGAAATGTGTGGAAGTTCCATTTTGCACACTTGATGTGACAAATTACTTTTTGTACTAGTGATCTAATATACGGGTTATAGTCTGTTGATACCCCGTATCATGTGCATAAATAAGTTGTATTGACAGAACTGACCAATAATTTTTTTTATAGTGCATAAAAAGGCTAAAGATTGAAACGTTAGACAATTAATACGCCGTTATGGTATTGGAGCGGATATGCCGTATGATGTGGGGAAGAAGGGACTTGATAAAAACTAAAATAACATTCTGAGTTGTCTCTCGGGAAGCTCTTTTGTTTACAGCGAAGTCTTTAAGCTAGACTTTTTATTCAGCTTCCACACACTTGAAATCACTCTCTTTCTCCATTCATCTCTTTGGTGTGAATACCCTGCTTGGTTCTGTAACATATTTATGAATATGGTTGCATGACTTATGCCAGCTTGATTTCTATCATACACAAACAAAGCAAAAATGTCATAGGCATGATATATATACAAAAAGATGAGGAACCTGTTTTCAAGGTTTAGATACACCATGATATGAATTAATAAATGTTACAAAAGATATAAACAAATAAGATCATGTAGGGGGATCACATGGGTTGGATGCTGCTGGTCTGTGTGGGCATGCGGTGGTACTAGCACCGTCAGTCCTCCTGACTGGGGAGTCTCTGGATTGCTACAGGTGAGCTCCATCAGAATGTCCCCATTGAATGCCTAGTATGCCTGCCCACTAGCACTCCATCAAGTTGTGCCATACATGAAAATCATCCATGTGGAGAATTCTCCCCTGATAGGTCACGATCTCTCCACAAGTCCCGCATAAAAGTTCCTGACTCATGTCGCAATGGCCTGCACCTACTCCTTAAGGGTCCCTAATCTCTTAGGCATAGTCCTCCCATTTTCACCTAATCAATCCTAAAAGTTCTCAAAATTGGGTATAACCTTAACAAAACCAAACGAAAACCCTAACCCTAGTTTTAACTTGATTCTTCGAAATCAAAAATCATAAAGGAAAAGGGTAAAATCATTACCGTAGGATTGAGATTAAAGGACGGGAACGATACTCGGTCAAATCACAAACGATCTCCCAAGAATTATGGGTAGTAAAAATTTGTGTATGTGGGAGTGAAAGAATTTGTGGTAAAACTCAATCTGGCGAATAAAAGGGGTTTTTATACCCTAAACTCGATACGACGTATTAATTCTTGATTAATACGCGTATAGGCGATTTTTGTAAATTAGTCAACTTCTGAATAAAAACAGGGGTTACGCCGTTTAGGTTTTGACATTAATAACGCCGTTATCCGTCTTGGAGGCCAATTTTCCTAATTTAAATAAGCAAAGAAAAGATACCTTGGCCTCCGCAAATCCTTGTATTAACATCATCTCTTTATATACCGTTTAGGGTCGAAGGAATGCCAAACGGCACATTTTAAATTCATAATGAGATAGAAATAGCATATCCTGTTTACGTAATATTTCAAATCACGATATTTTCATTTAATTTCATGACAAAATTTCTGTTCTAAAGTTTTATTGATTTTATCGTTAACTTATTTTCCAAAAAATCATATTTTGACCTTGGTGGGGGTGGTAATTTCATTACCTCCCTAAGATTGTATTATATCGACTTCATTATTATCATTGTCCTTTTCTGATTTTAAATCATTGGAATGAATTATGTTGAAGGGGAATAGATCATTAAAGTACAAAACGTTTTGTTCCTCTTTATCATATTCAGACAGTATGTTTATCATTCAATCAAATTCATCGATATGTTGAGGGTTTTTAAAATCGGTTCAGTTAATAAATCTGATTTAGACGTTTGAGCATTATTGTAAACAATGGCTGGAAATTCATTCTCAAAATCTTTAAAGAAGTCTAAATCATCAAAACAACTGACCGTAGGCTCAGGTGATGGAAAGTTTGAAGCATATTGACTTTTTTATTATATTTGACGAAATACATTTTCAAAATCATTTGGTAGAAAACTATTTTATAAGAAAATGAGTTTTTGTCAAAAATTACCGTGTGATCATCATTGTCGGAATTGTCAAATGAAATTCTAAAGTCAACTTCATTGTTAAGTGAACTTACAGTGGGTACACAGAAAGTTGTTTTTTAGTTGATACCTCAATCATTAAAGGCTAAGCTTGGGACATTCTATTCAACGATTGAGGTCGTAAATGTCTTCATATATACCAGATTTTACCTTACCTTAGCAGTTTCCAGTGAACACTTTCCCAGTTTTCGAGCTTTTCTTACTCGAGCAATGATGGATTCCTCCATGTATGTTCGGGATCGTCCATACTGCTAAACAATCTTACCTAGAAAAAACTATTTAAAAATAATCTAATACGTTAAACAACCAACAGGAATATAAACTACTCGAAAACTACATTTAATCTAAAGGGTTAGATCTAATGTTAAAATACCAAATATAAAATAAAATCAAGATTAAGTTTTACTCCCGGCTAGCAGCAGCCAAAACTTGATGTGTCGTTTGTGTGGTGTATATTTTTTTGATTCAAGTTTTTAAATTTATATTTTGTCCGACTTAAACAAAGATCAACACTTAACGGGAAGTGTACCCGTCGTGGTTAGATTGTGTATGTAGGACGTCGAAACACTTTAAAACGAGGTTAAATCTCGTAATTTATTATTATTTTGGGTTATCTAATCTATGTTAATTCAAATCTAAGGTCTAACCTATGCTATCCTATGTTAGTGTAATCCTACTAATTCTAACAGGTAAAAGGAGGGTTTTCAGCCTGAGAGATTGGCACGGGTTTGGTTGGTGACTACAATCAATTCAAGACACTTTAACCCACGCGAGCAATATAACAGAAGATAAAAGAGCGGTCGAGTCTTATGATAGAAAACTGTATTAGCCATCATTAATCCGATTAAAAGTTGGTTTGTTTATTCAGTGCAATGATTACTTATCTCGAAGAGGTATATCATTCTTAGACTTAGGCGGGACTTCATCCTAAAGGGACCTAGAACACATTAATTCTGTCACCATTAAGCATTTCGCACCAAGCATACTTATTTTCTGACTGATTATAAATCTATCTTAGGGATTAAAGCAATGGGGATCTTGTTAAACCTAGTCATAAAACTTTACCCACTATGCTTAATGGTAATTTATCACTAGTAGTCCACTTGTCCAAACTTACTAATGGAATCAGAACATTATTTGTTGAATGATCTAGATTCACCTACTAGTCAACATGTTCAATAAACCAAAGGTAATTTCCATTAACTAGTCATGCCAGAAGCGTATCCTTAGCACGATTTTAGAAGGACAATATTTGTGATCCTATGATTCTAGATATATAAATTACTATATGGAGAGCTATCCTGGCACCTAGATTACTTGGTCCGTATCACTAGATCTAGTTGAATGATAGGTCGCATACAAAAGCACGTAAACAAGTATATTGAAAAACATAAAAAAGCATGCAACGATAAAATTAAGCAATGATGATATATAAACAAAACCAATCATTCAGGATCTTTTATTAATAATGGCTAATACCCGAAGGTATTAGCTTTCAAACATCATAATTAATACAAGAGTAATGGCTTAGCCAAGGTAAACTAACCGAGTTAACGAATGATACCAAAAACTGAACGATTACAAAAGTATAAGAAATTACACGTTGTCTCCTATGGATTGGAATGCGTTGCAAGACCTCTTCTGCTCTTTTTCTCCTCTGAAAATCGACTTTTGTGGTTTAGGTATCAAGAATGTGATTTCGCATCACTTTAAAACTTGTTTTTGAGTTTTGTATTTATAGGGTTTGGAGTCGGTGTTGATATGGCGTATCCAATGTATTGGATACGGCGTACTAGGGTTTCTTAGAGTAGGGACCACATTTGATATCTTCCAGAATATTCACATACTATATCTCCAATATGGCGTATTGGGCTTCACTGGATACTCCACGTATTGAACTCGTTTCCTTGTGGTCTTTAGGGAAGTGCGAGGAACGGGATACACCGTTCTTCCTTGATGTATACGCTTATTGGTTTTCAGAAATAAGTAATCTTCAAAATATCTTTCGGTTACGCTCAGAAATGCGCCGCCTTTTGCTAATATTCACCAAGTTACTCCGTAATTACTGCAATTCTCAAATATAAAGATTAAGTAACAATTCTTCGACAATCTTTATACAAAATGGGTTAATTCATGGATAATTTGATGCTATATGCATGACATTCAAATTACGTCTATTTTTGTATTGCATATTTAATCTCATGTTATTAACACTTATTTTGTATAATTATTGCAAATAATTGATACTTAATCATTTGTATTTTGAGAATCTGTAGTATCATGGAGATACTTGGTGAAGTTATGTAAAAGCACGCAAATTTAGAGCATAAATTAAGAGTTCCGAGAAAGTCTACTCATGTTGATAGAAAATACGACGTTATTATTTCTAGGACTATACGACGATATCCAAGAATTTTGACGAAATCGAGAGACCATTGACTGACATTGAAGAATACGCGTAATCCACATCAATGTTAGCCGTATATAAAACTTGGTCAACGACAGGTGTATCAACTAGTTGTACCTCTATACGACGTTTCCATCATGATGATACAGGCGTTATCCATGCCTACACTTCACAAATAACGACGAAGGATTGGAGACCTAATACGCCGTATCCAGGATACATCAATACGCCGTATTTACAATATAGTAATAAAATATTCTGGAAGATATCAAATGTGGTCCTTACTCCAAGAAATCCCCAATACGCCGTAACCTACATTTCTCGATACGGAGTATCGACGAGTTTCCATACTCTATAAATAGACGATCCAAAACTTAGTTTTAGGGTTTTTTTTTATGCAAAAAAAAAAAAAAAAAAGAAGTGAATCCCTAAACCACCAAGTCGACAAGAAAAAACGAATTTAAAGCAGCCTAGAAGGTCAGAAAAGAGCCTCAAGATCATAGGAAAACTCTTGTAATCTTCACGCAATTGAATACATGTTCGATTAAGTTTTCTTTATTTTAATTGTTCATATATCAAACAGTGTGTATTTTTACAATGACTATCGGCTGATACCTTTAGGTATCAGTCATGTTTATGAAGATTTAATGTTTTGTTTATTTATCTTGATTGCTTAATTTATCGTTGATTGTTGTTTATGTGTATCAATTTATATTCTTTTATGTGCTTAAGTATGCGACCTATGATTCAACTGGGTCTAGTCCTTCATATTTAATGCACTGCAACTTCTGTAATGTTTGGGCGTAGGCTAAGAGTCTGGGATAGCTCTCCATATTGCAATTTATATATCTAGAATCATAGGATCACAAATATTGACCTATCTTTGCTCTTTGATTGTGAGCTTAGTTGAGCCATAAGGTGACCTTGGTACCAACGAGTACGTTCTAATCAATTAGTAAGGACTCGGACAGTTGACTACTAGTATATAAAGAGCCGTTAAGCAGTAAGTGGGTAAAGTCTCAATGAAGAGAACCATTATTAATCTCCTAAGATAGATTATAATCAACAAATGCTTACTTTATGAGGATGCATCTAATTGTGACAGGATTAGCGTGTCTGGGTCTTAGGAAGAAGTACCGCTTAAGTCTAGGAATGATATGCCCCTTCGAGATAAGACAATCATTGCACTAAATAAACAAACCTGCATTTTATCAGATTATTCATGGTTGATATGTTTTCCTTACATTAGTTCTCGACCGCTTCTCTATCGTTTGTTTGTCTTCTTGTGTGTATTTATTGCTTTACTTGTCATCAAAACCGTAGGTTAGATAACCAAACCTGTGCCAGTCTCTCAGGCTGAAACCCCCCTTTTGCATTAGTTTTAGGTTTAACTTAGATAACTAAAATACAGATGGAATTAGGATTAATGCTCTCGCTCTTAGTGATTGACACCCTACTTACCAACGAAGCTACATCTTGACCGGGTACACTGCCAGTTAAAGTGCTATTTTTAGGTATAGTCGGCATAAAATAAATAGTAAAACTTGATACATAAATAACACCTACACAATGACACATCAACCAATACGTCATATCCATCAAGGAAGATACGGCGTATCTGTGCCTACACTTCACTAAAAGACCACAAAGGAAACAAGATTCAATACGCCGTATCTAGGAAAGACCAATACGCCGTATTCAAGCCATAAGGAAATAAAATATTCTGGAAGATATCGAATGTGGTCCCTACTCCAAGAAATCCTCAAAACGCAGTATCAAAGACTCTTGATACGTCGTATTGACTTTTTCCAGACCTTATAAATAGAAAACTTAAAAATGAGTTTTAAGTGTTCTAAATCATATTTTTGATACTTTAACCATAAAAGTCGATTTTCAGAGAAGAAGAAGAGCAGAAGAGGTCTTGCAATGTGATTAATTCAATAGGAAACAACTTGTAATCTCCTATACTCTTGTAATCGTTCAGTTTTTGGTATCAATCGTAAACTCGGTTAGTTTACCTTGGCTAAATTATTAATCTTGTATTGATTATGACGTTTGAAGGCTAATACCTTCGGGTATTAGCCATTATTATAAAGATCTAAATATTTGGTTTGTTTATCTTGATTGCTTAATTTATCGTTGATTGCTTATTTATGTTTATCAATTTATACTTGTTTACGTGCTTTTGTATGCGACCTATCATTCAACTGGATCTAGTGATACGGACCAAGTAATCTAGATGCCAGGATAGCTCTCGATATAGTGATTTATACATCTAGACCAATAGGATCACAAATAACGACCTATCTTTGCCCTTAGATTGTGAGCTTAGTTGGACCAACAGGTGACCTTGGGATCAACGAGTACGTTCTCGATTAATTGGTAAAGACTTGGTTAGTGGACTACTAGTGTATGAATTGCCATTAAGCAGTAAGTAGGTAAAGTCTCTATGAGCTAGGGTTTAACAAGATCACCATTGCTTTAATCCCTAAGATAGATTATAATCAGCAAAAAAGGATGCTTTATGCGGATGCGTTTAATTGTGACAGAATTTTACGTGTCTAGGTTTAAGGAAGAAGTACCACCTTAATCTTAAGAATGATATGCCGCCTCGAGATAAGTAATCATTGCACTAAATAAACAAACCAACGTTCTGATTGGATTAATAATGGTTAATACAATTTTCTTATATTTGGCTAGACCGCTCTTTTATCTTCTGTTAATTTGCTTACGTGTGTTTTAGTGTCTTAAGTTAATTTTAATCACCACAAAACCTGTGCCAGTCTCTCAGGCTGAAAACCTCCTTATCTGTTAGATTTAGGATTAACATAGGTTTAGCATAGGTTTAACATAGAATAAAATTAACTTAGCTTAGATAACCAAAATATTAATAAATTGAAAGATTGTTTCTCGCTCTTAGTGATCGACACCCTACTTACCACGAAACTACCACCGATCGGGTACACTACCCATTAAAGTGTTGTTTTGGTTAAGTAGGCAAAATATAAATTTAAAACTTGAAATCATAAAATTAACACAACACAACGACACATCAAGTTTTTGACACCGCTGCCGGGGAGTGAAAATTTAATCTTGATTTTTATTTGCTATTTTGGTTTTTAACATTTGATTAGATCTAAGCCTTAGGATTAGTGTAGTTTAGAATAAGTTTATATTCCTGTCTGTTTGCTAATTGTGTTTATGTAATACGGCGTATTCAGTTTACTAAATACGACGTATAAGTTATTTGACAGTTTTCTTTCCTAGTAAGTTTATTACACGATGGACAACCCGAACATTACTAAAGAAGAATACACCAGGCTCGAGAAAGAAAAACCTCAAAAACGTAGGAAAATGTTTAATTGGGAAACTGCTAAGTATGGTTGATTGCATAGTTTTATACACGTATAATGATATAATAAGTATATTAACCAGGAAGTATGATTCCCGGGTCGTTATTTCCCCAACGATTTACGAAATTGAAACCACGTTTGAATTCGGACAATGATTTGAATGGAATCGAAGATTGATTTGATTATCTATTTCTATGAATTAAAAAACAATTAAAATAAGCAAACTATAACAATTAAGCACGAAAACAAATAACGGGTATGAAGAAAACGCGACAGATAAGCAAGTATGACCAATTTAAAACCTACTAATGCAAATTTAATTTCTAAACCTAAATTAAGATAAAAGAAAATTTAAAGAACAAGAAATTTTTTTTATTATTTTTGAATTTTTATTGAATTAAAAGCTAATTTAATGATTAAAAATCCTAGAAAATAACAAATTAATTCCTAAAAATTCTAAAAAATGATTTTAAACTTTAAAAAAATCTAAGAAATGATAAAAACTCAGAAAACTATTTTTAACTATTTTTTTATAATAAAATCCTATTTTATAAAACTAAATTAAAAACCTTAAAAATGAAATTAAAAATCTAAAAATGACAAAAATGATTTTAATGCATGTAAACCTTAAAGTAATTATCCTAAATCTGAAAACTATTTTTTGTATTTTTTTAAAATTATTTTTCTATTTTTTATTGATTTTCGAAAATTTTAAACTAAGAAAAATGATAAAAATCAAACTATTAATGCGAAAAATCCAGAAAAATCACAAAAAGTCCTAAATGATGCAAGGAATTTAAGAAAAATAAAAGCAGAAACCCAGCTTATCTAATAAGCTGGGAAAAAGCTATACTAAGCTACGGCTTATTTATTTAGACTAAATGCAAAACGTGTATAAGAATAAAGTGGAAACAAACACTCACGGATGAGCTATTGAAGCACAATGGTAAGTGAGTGTGTATGTAAAGGCAAGGTCGTGGGTTCGAGTCCCAGGCCTTGCTTTTTGCAATTTTTTTATTTTTGAAAAAGTTAAAAACAAAGTTATAGAAAAGATGAAAATAAGTAATTTTAATAAAAGCTACTATTATTGAAACTCAAGAAATAAGCTGGAAAATGGCTTAAAAGACAGAAAAAATGCTTAACTACTCTATAAAACTTAAGAATTCTAAAAGAAGAAATAAGCTATACTCAATGAACAATAAGCTAATTTTTAAACTAGTCCTACCCTAATAAGCTGAAAATGACAGAAATAAGATCAAAAAGACAATCCATAAGCTGAAATAAGCCAAAAAGCATTTAAGCAATTCTGAAAACCAAACAGGCCAAATAGCAAACTTAAGGCTTAATTTTAAGCTAACAAACAAGAAATTAAGCTAAAATGATTAGTACCTACTGAAAGCTTAAACTACTAGCTACTTAAAACTACTTTCAAAAAGCATTTTGAAATCTTAATAAGCTATGAAAAGGCTACTTGAAGATGGTAATGCAGACAGACTACTATATTTTTGGTTTTTAAGAGTTTTTATGAAAAAGAAAAAGGACAGTTTTGCAGACTAAATTTATATAAGCTAATAAAGTTTTTAAGCAAAATTAAGACTTAAACTATATAGATTTGTCTATAAACTAGTTATGCAAAGAAAATTAAAAGATAAAAACTACTTTTACTAACTGAAAATCTAGATTGAAATTGGCTGTTTTGGCTAAATAAACTGCTGATGCAGTTTGCACAAAAGTAAACTAAAACCAATCTTTAACAAATGCAGGCAAAAGAAATAACATGCTACACCTATATGACACTAAAACTAAAGCAATAACAAGATCTAGGAAAGGCTTGAACTAAAAATGCTAGTCTCACTGATTTAAGACCAACAGATTTAAACTACTAATAGAAAACCTACTGAAAACTTGATTGAGCCTAACAAACACCTTAAATCCTACTCTTATAAACTCAAAGATGGATTTGAAATCAATCCAAAGAACCAAGTGATCCACAACAGCATTAACCAAAGTTAATGCTGTTTGAACCAAACACCCCTTTAAACAAATTCAAATCCATTTAAGCTTATGAAAAACAGATTTAATGATTAAAACTCAGATACCAGATGTCTAACAGCTTATAACAACTATAATGAACATGTATGAATAAGCAAATAAGCCAGAAACAATAAACTACTATCTATGCTAATTTTTTTTTGGTTTTTAGACAGTTTTATAGAAAATAAAAGCAAACTAAGTATTTAAACTAATTATCAAGCATAAATGTAATCTAACAACTATATTAAGCATAAGCAATCTATACTAACAGAAATAAGCAGGCAAACAAGCAGATTAAGCAATATCAAGCTATCAAATTAAAGACAGAAAAGGTAAAGTGAGACTTACAATTGCCTTAGCTAAACAAAGGCTTTAAATGCTCTTAAGAGCTAGTCAACAAGCTCTAGCTTATCACAAGGATAAGCTAGTAAAGTCCAATAAGCTCTTCCATGGTAAGCTTATCATCCAAGCAACTCAGATCCAAATTAAGCATAGGTTTAAACTGATTTTAAAGGTTTGAATAGATTAATGACTAGTTAAGCTCAAATCTAAGCTTAGAGACTTAGATGAGCTTATGATGAGCTTGTAAGAGGCTTGTAATTGATTTGAGAGTTTATAGAAAACAAGAGATTTTAGGATTTTGAAAACAAACTAAGCAAACATAGTTTAAATAAAATAACTAATATTTCATTGATTAAAACAGATTACAATACTTTGAAAAGGAGATTACAAAAGCTTTAATAAGAAAATTACATAAAAAGATTACAAAAGCTACTTAATAAAACTTAAAAAAATGCATAAAAAGAAGATGATCTGTGTGTGAGTGAGGAGCTTTATTTATAGCCTTGAGAGGATGCTTCTAGGTCTCTTGCCCGCTCCTTATTCATTTGATCTTAGCCCTTAAATATTTGCTCATCATTGGATCCTTATAGATTGTCGTTGGATTAATTGGAGTGAGCACACGGATTGCCAACGTGGAATTCCGTGTGTCAGACCTTGTGTACTTCTTTTGCACTAACTTTAGTGCAAAAATCCAATGATTGGTGTGTTTCTTGTCAGACCCGCGTGTCATTCTTCTTGGGTTTCAACCAATGGGAGGCTTTCAATGACGTTTTCTTGTGCCAGCTTGGAACTTATCACTTGAATTGTTCTTCCACGGCCTCAATTTTCATTTACCCTTTGTTTTTTACTCATGGTTAAACGAGGAAGGAGATGAACAGTAACAACTGACTTTCCCGCGTTTAAAATTATAAAAGGGTGTGTTTTGATTTTTCTTTGACCCGGGTAAAAATGTGTTTGACTTTGGGCTTATACAAAAAGGATTGGGCCAAGGGTTATGGTTTTGGGTTATTTATAAAAGAAATGGGCCGGGTAATATAAGATAACGAGTGTTATCTTTTATTAATAGAAAGTTAACACCGTTAGGGCTTTAAGGGTTATTTGTGAAATATGTTTAACAATGAGGGGCTGTTTTGGGAATTTTTGGGTTTTGTTGGTTAGTGAGTTGACTTTGGTTGACCAAGGGTTGACTGGAGTTGACTTTTGACCTTTCTTGCTATCAAACCCTCGGCTCTTGTACACTCTTTACCGTCTCGTGTCCGTATTTGCCCGGTTTTGATCGATTTCTTGTGATATTTGCATTATCCGTACCTACACAATCACAAAGACAAAACAAGCAATATACAAGCATTTTTAGCACAATTTTGTCTTTTATGGGTCATTTTTAGTATAAAACAGATATGTGTTTTCACACATATCAATGGTAAGATCTGGTATGATGAAGACGTTCACGACCTCAGATCCGTTGAAACCGAATTCCTAGCTATAGTCTTCAATGATAATTTGACATCAAATGAAACACTCTCTTATGAACCCACGGTAAGTTCTCTTAACAACAATGAAATAGACTTTAGAATATCGTTTAACGAATCCGACGATGAAGATTACATGGTGGTTTTTGACAAAGACTTGTTTTCTTATAAAATAATTTCTTCCAATGATTTGAAAACAGATTCGGAAAATGATAATGAAAAAGTCAATATGCCTTTGTTTCCATCACCCAAGCCAAAGGTCAGTTGTATTGATGATTTAGACTTCTTTAAAGATTTTGAGAAAGAATTTCCAGCCATTGTTTATAATGATGCTCTAACGTCTAAATCAGATATCTTAACTGAACCCACTTTAAGCCCTCAACATATCAATGAATTTGATTTGAAAGATGAAACATCAATGTCTGAATATGATGAAGTGGAACAAAATGTTTTATACTTTAATGATCTATTCCCTTTCAACATAATTTATCTCGATGATCTAAAATCGAATAAAGACAATGATGATAATGAAATCGATATGATACAATCTTCGTGGGGTAATGAAAATACACAAGGTTCAAATAATCTTCTGGAGGGAAGTCACGATAAAATCAATAAAGTTTTCATTATGAAAAGTTTTGTCATGGAATTAAATGTAAATATCGTGGCTTGGAATTATCTTGTCAACGGAATGCTATTTAATTTTATTAAGAATTTGTATGTGCCGTTTGGCATTCCACTCGACCCTAAACGGTATTATAAGGATGGTGATTGCACAAGAATGTTACGGAGGCCAAGGTATGTTTTCTTTACTTAATTTAGGGAAAATTGGTCTCCAAGAACGGATACAGCGTATTAGGTAAACACATATACGACGTATCCACTGTTTTAACTTAAGTTGCCTAAAGTCAACATAATTCGCCCAATACAGTGTATTGCACAAACACCAATACGATGTATCGAGTCTGGGTATAAAAGCCCAACTGATACACCAGATTGAGCTCTTTACTCAAACCTTTTCATTCTCACATAAATTTTTACCATGAGAAAAATTCTTGGTGATATTTGTTTTTGATTAATCACACTCATCTCAGTTACTATCATTCGACATGGCTCTTCCACCCAGAGATCAGAGGCACCAGTACCTTAGGTTTAAGGGATTATAGTATACTAAGGGTGATATAGCTGATTTTGAGGCAAGGTTGGCTAAGATATACAGGAGAGAGGTGGATAGGGTTCAGGTATTCGATTTTGGAGGATTACCGGATTTGATGGCTGAGGGGTTGAGTAGTAGGATGTTGATGGAGCACAGGGATGCTCAGGGGCAGAGTGTGTTCACCAGCCGATCTTGGAGGCGACTATTTGATATTAGAGGCCCGTTGGTACACGAGCTCATTCTGGAGTTCTTTAGTACATTTAGGTTTGGAGAGGTTGTGCTTAATCTGGATACGGCTGGAGCTTTACAGTTTTAGTTGGGTGGAGTTAGGAGGCGTATGAGCTGGAGAGAATTTATTTTGGCCTTGGGATTACATACAGCAAAGGAGATACAAACTCCTGGTTTTGGTTTATATTAGGCTAAGAGCGCGAGGCAGATCCCCGACAAGGGAGATTTGAGTGCTTACTAGATCGGGATCTCATCTGTGGGGGATTTTCTAGGTACACCCCCTCTTATACTCTTATTAGGGATGATATACTGAGGTTATACCACAGGCTCATCGCTTGTAGCATCGTTTGAAGGAGTCAGGCACCTAAAAAGGTGACCGTGACTGATTTATTCTATCTGAGAGGGATGGACATTGGCTCGGTTAACATCCCTTATCTATTGGCTAGGTATTTAAGGTTGTTCGATTCAAGGAGGAAGTAGGGTGCGATGATATCCGGTGGTTAGTTTATTGCCCATTTAGTGGAGCATTTTGGATTACTTACTAAGGAGAGGCTCCATGGGTTGACGATGATTGTGTGAGACCTCCCTATTATCGATATGGCCGAGTTGGCGAGGCTGTAGATATATGTAAAGCTTGATGATACTTAGGCTTGGGTAGCCTCGGGACCAGAGAGGTAGCCTGATGCTACGGCAGGTGCCCTGAGGCCGTTGAGGATGCTCCTGTAGCTGATGAGGTTGCTCCAGCTATTCCAGCACCCATGCAGGCATCTCAGCCGCCACCACTTGTAGCCGGACTAGCTCAGAATATAACTCAGAGGTTAGCCAGGGTAGAGGAGGATGTGCATGAGATTTGAGGAGCACTAGGCGAGTATAGAGAGATATTGGATAGTATGGCCTGCTATTTCTCCTGATTTTCTACTTGGATGGTTGTTGGACTCTCACAGATGATGAGTCAGGCTGGGGTCAGGTACACCATATATGCAGACTATCAGATCTTGTATGTGAGGCATACTAGACGCAGGACCAACGGTGCCTGCACCTCCACAGCCCAGCAGGATGGGCAGCAGCCAGACCTATGATCCTTTCACTCCTTATCTTTTTTTCCTCTATACATTTATATTATTCGTATCATGATGTACCTAAACTTAAAACTACTTATCTTTTTATGTATATATTATGGAATGACGATTTTGACTGTGTATGATAGAAGCAAGACTGACAGTAAGTTCAGCAACATAGCTCGTTGATAGATTACGTGTAACATTTCTCATTTTCAGGTTATTTACAACTTTAATAAATTCCATTATTTATTTTTAGAATTTTACGCGTTCGCTT